>JANTQF010000284.1:0-46354 GCA_032988165.1 Emmonsiellopsis sp. PD_33
GTTCAATTGATTCAATTCGCAGAGGGTAGAGGACAACGTTGCGAGTTGGCGCGCAGGAGTTATTCTACCTATGACTAAGCAGGGAGTGTGGAAATAGACCTATATTTCTCAATTAGGCTTAGTGCCATGGCCATTATGTGAGAATAGACCGCTTAATTTTCCCAATTAGGACTAGCGCGAGGAAATTATGTGAGAATAGACTAAACGTGCTGTGGATTTAGCCAAACCCCTACATGACAGGGGTAGTTAGCGAGTCGGTAAAGAAGCTGGAACGAACTTAGAAATAGGTTAAGTTAGGTAGGTAGTGGTTATTATATTAGGTATTTAAACGAGCAAGCCTGTAAGGATGTAATTAAGTATCCATGGAATGGATTTGGTGGGATATGCGTGTGGGGGCTATGGCATTAATCTTGAGCATTCAACGTGGGCGGGTGGGTGCTGTATGTATGTATGTATGTAATTAGTGAACTGTCTCTGGGGTTATGTATGTATGATGGGTGGGCTTGGAAGGGACAAAAGGCATAGTTAACTGGTCAAATGACTTGGTGTCTTTGGAAATTTTGGATTTTCTTGGTTAGATCCCCCAGGTTAGTAACATACCCAGGTTTCATAGCAAAACTGATGTCTAAAGTGTTGATGTTATGCTTCATGATAGAGTGGAATTGACTCCTTTTGTTGCAAACTGAGCATTCATTCTGCTTGAATGGTGGGTTTGACAGGAATCAGAATAGAATGAAAGGAAGGGGTTGATTAATATAAGGACCCCTTGATCTAAAGATATGAGGAAATACAATGTGTGAAGTACAGTGGAAACAATGTGTCTTTGAAAAATAATTATTCATATTGTAGCATCCCACTCTCTCCTAGTCTAGCTTCTAGACTCCTAATATAGCCCTCGGAGACAGTCACATTTTGATCGCGCACTGGATATATGCATTCACGGTTGGTTGGCCGGCAGTTTCGGCATGGTTTCTCTATATGGAAAATGAGGGCAACGTTCAATGATGGGGTATTTAGAGAGCTTACCACGCGAACATTTAACTTTCTGCTTATGGCACCTGTCGCAAGCAGTGCCTCGACGAGTCTCACGGCGTTGCATGTTTCCTGTGCGCGAAGACCATCGTCATTGCTGTATCGCTGTCCGGACAATCATCCCGAAGTTGTAAGTGGAGGCGGTTTGCCGATTGCAATGCCGATCCCGAGGACCCGAGCCGATTGGCTCGATATGTCTTGGCAGCACGTGATTTACATATCCCCGGGCCGGCCCAGGGGCCTCCCCCCCCCTTTTTCCCTAGGCCGTCCTTGTCCAATGAATCTCTTGCTAGACATTGTTGAAAATGTTTAGTAGACATTGAATACAGCTCACCTTTTAAACTTTTTCGTAATAAACAGGGCCAATTCCTCTTCCTCAGGCTGGATATTTGAGGGTAGTTTTCAATCCCAAGCGCAGAAAACACTTTCATTACTCCTGGTTGAGGGGCGCGGTCAAATAATACATCGGAATTAACCGCATCAGTGGCACATTCCAAGAATTCTAGGGCGAGGATGTGCCCGCATATATCATTTCTCTCTGCAGGTTGTTGACCATGATGCTGCGGATTCATAACGGCTAAAAACCGCTATTAAGGTATTAAGGTTTCTGGTAGCGCGGGATGCCGTCCACGTTCCCGACCCGTTAGCGCTCACCAAAGACGGCTCAGGACGGCGCGGCTTAATCCCCTTTAACAATCCTCAGACTTGGAAAATTATGCCGGTAGATGAGAAGGGGTCTGTATTATGGCTGTTGCTATTTTGGAGAGTAGAAAGATCATATGGAACAGCGTCTCAAGTTACTGGCAACGATTCCCGCCTCGTTCGACCAACTCAAGCCACCAATGGTTCAGCAAATGGACATATTGCGCGGGTTGTGCACTCAATTAAAGCCCCTCAGCGGCTTTTAGGATGACCTCGGTGACCTTTTCTGGCATGCTGAGCATGGGAGAATGCCCAGAGTCGAAAGTTTCCGTACTCACAAGCCCCTCGCCTAGAGCAGCAACCATCGCCTTTTGGGTTGCAAGCGGTATTGCTCTGTCTTTTGTGCACAAGATGTACGTTGCTGACACATGTTTGTAACCAGCGTAGGTTAAGGGGGTTGCGTAAATAGATCGAGAATGGGGGAGCAGCTTAGCAGCAAACTCAGCTGCCTGAGATGGAGGAGAGTCGTGGTAAAGTATATCCTGAGCTCCGATGGTCTTCGAGCAATTGTCCTACTCCATCAGGTCATCAGCGTGAATTGGTCAATATATCACGAACTATACTACTACGATGTCAACTCACCTCAAATACCATCCAATCTGGTATTGCACCCCCTTCGAAGCTCGCAAACGCTTCTCCCAGCGTTTTGCCCTCGGGCACAATCAAACCTGAGATATAAATCAGGGCTAGAACCCCTCCTGGCTTCCCCAGCGCCAGCCTATCCCTTTTCGCAAGCCCCTCTGCACTCAGCGTCCCCGGGAAGGCTCCATAAGAATGCATCACTAGGACGACGTCCTTTCCAGCGTCAACTAACGTGCGAGTCGTTTCTTGGATGTGAGCTGCATCATCTATTGGTGTTCCTGAAAGATTTTGACCAACTGTGGGAAGATGAAGGGCATGTGTTTCATATTCTAATTCTTTCAGAAGCCCTCTGACATCATCGTAGTAATCAGGGCTATGCCAGCCACCTGGAATGAAGACGATACTCGGGTTTCCAGCTGACATTTTGGGTACGCGTGTCAGGATGCTAAAAGAGGAAAAGTGGATTATTTATGGCTCTGAACTGAAGAAGGGAGAGAACAATACTAGGCGAAGAACACGCGGGAGGAGGTCCTTTTATAGGGCAGTTGTCGATAGTAGTTTAGTTACAGTTAACCCATGCAGAACATTGGCTACCAAGACACTAAAGCACCAACTTGCATAGTTAGCTAACTGCCAACACACAGCGCGGATTTCCTCCACCCGAATTCCTTCTCCGGGCCTGCCTTAAGTTACGAAATCCTAAATTCCAACTGTTTCCGACTCATGGCGGCTGCGGATATGTTTGTTTTTTTAAGTGAGATCGATCACTGTTCCTGCGTTGGACAATTGGGATGACTTTATAGTGGCATCAAATCAGCGTCTATCTTCGGGTCAAACGTGGGGTGTTTCCTCCAATTCCTTCCTCCCGGGATAGACCACACCAAAGATACAATGAGGGCGGTGATTATTCTCGTGATCATCGCAACTCTGGACGTTATATTGCGGGGTTGGCCAAGGTTACCATACAAAATCTCCTTCGGATGGGATGATTGCCTCATTTCTTTGTCTTTAGTAAGGATTTGACCAGGAATGGGAAACTTTGCCATCTTCATGGCAGAAAGAAACCATATGAACCCATATGCTGCGGCGGATATGGGTTTCATCTCACGAATATTTCGTTGAGGTGTAGGAATGGGCATCCGTCCACATCACCGGAGACGGAAGATTTTAGGACCAATATAAACATCCAAGGATTTTGTGGATGCAAAACTCCCTACGATACATGCATAAAGCGATATCGTTGGGCTGTCCGGAAAATGATAGTAATTTGCGGACCTTCTGCTTTACGCGCATGTTGGAGTATGGACGCCTTGTGCAGCGTGAAAAAGGTGGCGAGACTCTGTGGGCGGGAGTCGTAAGATTGTAAGCCTAAGTAGACCGATTGCTAATAAATATATGGATAATTTTCCATAACTAGTATCAGTGCCATCTCCTTCGAAGCTGAACTTGGTGATGGGTTGGAAATGGCTAGGTGGTTCGAGGGTAGATAACCATATGGGGAAATTAAGAAGCACAAGTTGGTCATTTAACCGCAAGCAGGCGGAGAAATATGAAGCTATCCTGAGACGCCTCTTATAAATGAAAGCAAAGCGCACCGCGAAGAAGTTCAAGTTGTATTGAAGATGAGGTTGAAGTTGGTGCAGAGTGCGGCTCGAGAGTTGCCAAGCCCGATATGGCGCTAACCCCAAACAGGCAATCCTCATCATCGCCGACAGCTTACCTCCAACTCCATCGACGACGATATCAACATCACTTCAACCACCGCCTCTCCAAACAGCCACCACCAGCCTGTATAGATCCGACCACCTCGGGAACTGGTTGGGATCTGCTATTCAACGCCTTGTTTTCCGTTCTCCTTGAGGTCCTGCTGTCAAGCAGCCACATTACAGCATGAGGCCCCTCCTCTCCCTCCTGTCGCTCTCGCTCTCCGCGGCCGCCGGCGTATCGGCTTACGATGCGAGAGCTTACACATTCGAGTCCCGGCAGTCAGATACAGCACCCGTCAATCGAATAGTAGCTCCGCAAACGGCACGGCTCATATTAGCCAACAGACTAGGGCTCTCAGAAGGCACAACGTTAGGCGCAGTCGATGAGAAGGCCATTCAAAATCTAAATATATTCGGGGGCAAACAGACTGCCATTTTTGGGGATTTAAATTCAGAAGATGATCTAGCAAAGATGCTGCTTGTGTGGGAGGGTGTTGATGTTCCAGATCGTATGTTGCAAAGCGCGATTCCAAAGCACCGTGCAACTGGTTTCTAATACATGGATTCAGTTGCTTCTACCTCAAAATACTCTGCGGATTCGTTCTCGATTCCTAATTCTCCAGCCGACCTCGTCGACACCTCCTATATTCACAACCTTATCTCCCAATCTTCCGCCACGCGTCCAGCCTCAAAGCTGTGTCGGTATGCTTTTGATGTAGACGGTGGATTCCGGGCGTCATTGATTCTGGTATGAGTTCTCGATACGGGACTATCATCCACATAGAACCAGAATAGACTGACGCAGTATATATCTAGTATGCGGATGAATGTCCTTCAAAAGACGCGCTCCTTCCTGCGGCCGGTTCGTTTGGTGAAGGTGCTTTTCTCAAGTTCCTATCCCAGGGCACCAAGGCCATGGGAGGACCCGCTGCGATTCTAAGAATTTCATCTGAGGTGCGCGAAGGAAGCTCCGGAGGAGTCGAATACCATAGCTCGAGTTATTAACATTCTCTTTTCCAGACAAACACTCCCGCCGTACGAAAGACTGTGCTCTCAACCCTCGCCGCCCTCAGTAAACTCGTAAAGGACGCAAACCAAGAATCCACAATGATCTTCGCGGGCTCCGGCCCCTCCGAGAACACCCTTACCCGCCGCACATTCGACGAACCCGAGCCCCTGCAAGTCAAAGCCGACCAGACCGCCCAACGCGCAGCCAAATTCCCCTCCACTCTCATGCCCGTCTGTTACGCGGACGAATCAGCCTGCTCAGAAGCAACGCAAAACTGCTCCGGCCACGGATCGTGTTACCGCAAATACGGCGCCAAGGACGGCTCCAGCATGGGTGACTGCTACGCTTGCAAATGCAAATCGACGGTTGTGCGGACGAACAAGGACGGAAGCGTCAAGACTGTACAGTGGGGCGGTGCGGCGTGCCAGAAGAAGGATGTCAGTATTCCGTTCTTCATGATTGCGGGCCTGACGATCTTGCTGGTCATGGCTATCGGGGGTGGTATTAGCATGTTGTTCAGTGTCGGGATGGAGGAGCTGCCCAGCGTTATTGGGGCTGGCGTTACGGCGCCGAGGCAGAAGTGAGAGGGGGCATTTTCATTTGAGTGGTATTCTTTTTTGTTATAATATTGTTTCTATATCATTGGCGTGCGGGTATTTGCCAAGTTTACTATTTTCCCTCTTTCTCTTTTGTTCCATGTCCGTCCGTTAGTTGATTTTCGTTGCATCTGCTATACTGTGCCTTACTTTTATCAACTTTGGGATTTCTTATGATAGGATGTCATTTTGGTCGCTACTCCTTTCTGTGCCTTCTTACCTTTGGTTTGGATTCTTGTAGTATACATACGTACTTACATGCCTGGGGTGGTACCTTGTTAGTGCTCAATATCAAACACATATACCATGATGTCGTGGTTTTATTATATATATCAGCAGAAATATCCCACTCGAACAGCTTAGGTAACCAGGAAACCAAACCATTTACATAACGGGAAAGAATCTAGAACGTCCTACCCAAATCATCCCATTCAAAACCAAGAAATAAAATATCTCTATTTTATACATCCAGAAAAAAAAGAAGTTGAGTATACACATCCTAATCACATCCCCCCCACCCCCCCTAAATCCCCGAATCATTCTGCTTATAAACACTATCCGGATACCACTCATTCCACCTCTTACACGTCCTCTCAAACTGCTCCCTACTCTCCTCCCCCACCAGCTCCACAATCTCCCCCTCACGCTCGACAAACTGCATCGCCATGCTCTGACTCGCATGCCACGCGATATGGCAATGCATCAGCCAGCTGCCCGGGTTGTCCGTCTCGAAGGCGATGACGATGTAGCCCGTGCCGGGCATCGTGGCCGTGTCGCGTCGTGGCGGGTTACGCCGGTTCACGGGCACGGTGGCCTTGGTGAAGACGCCCTTGCCCTGGGCGAGGATGGAGAAGTCGTGCCCGTGTAGGTGGAAGGGGTGGTAGGCGTTGACGATGGCGAGGTCTTGGATTACCCAGTAGGTCCACTGTTGGGGGGTTAGAGGAGGGGGTTGTTAATGGGTGGGGGGATTTGGGGAGGAGGGGAATACCTTATCCGTGCTGGTTAACTTATGTATAGCGTAGTTATCGGGATACTCGGAGTCGTTGTTATAGACGAACTTATTCGTCGGCTGGCCCCAATCGAGCATGAGATGCTTGGTATTAATCGCCCAATGGAAGACTAGATCCCACTCGTAGAACCACCCGATCTTCAACGTCTCCTGCTGCTCCGCCTCGCCAACATTCTTCTGCACGTACGGGACTAGATTGTCATATGGCTCGTCGGCGCATTCGTTCGGGATGTCCGCCCACCGCTCCGTCGTCGGGTCGGCAGTTGTATCAGCCCCCTCGTACCGGATGATTCCGTTGATGTCGTTATTATCGACCGTTAGCTGGTTGCAGCCGGTGACGTAGATGGCGCGCATCCAGTAGTTGTCCACGGCCTGGTTAGCCTCGACGATGACGTCGTAGCGCTGGCCGGGTGCTAGGACTATGCTTTCGGCCTCGTAGGGGACGATAGGCACAAAATCGGCGGCGATGACGGTGAGTTTGTGGCCGTCGATGGAGAAGCGCATCCAACCGTCGACTTGCGAGTCGATGACGCGGATGCGGTGTTTCTTGCCGGGGACGAAGGTGGTTTCGGACCGCTTGCCGCTGTCAGTGCAATTGGGGTCTTCCTCCTTGTCGCAGGGGAACACGTTGGTGCCGTTGATCAGCCCGTTCTCCGCAACGGCATTGGGCCGCAGCGGGATGCCGCCGTTCTTGTTGTGCCGTTCCCAGAGGACCCAGGAGGTTTCATGGAACCATTCGGTGATATGGATAGGGCCTAAATCGATGTCGTAGTTTGCGGTTGCGGGGCCGTGGATGACCAGGGGACCGTACAGGCCGTCGCCGAGCTGGGCGCTGAAGTGCGAATGGTACCACGAGGTGCCGTATTGGGTTGCTTGGAATTTATACGTGTAGGTCTCGCCGGGGGCAATGGCGCATTGGGTAACTCCAGGGACGCCTGAGAAAGGTGTTAGCAGGCTGACGATGGGATGGCTTGGTAAAGTTAGGGGCGGGAACCGCACCGTCCTGATCGTTGGAGTTGAGCTGGCGGATACCGTGCCAATGGACTGCGGTGCTATATCAAACCAAATCGCATACTCAGCACAGCCCAGCATATCATGCATACTAGTAGCTTGCACACCACCTACCCATTATGTTCCATATCATTCTTCACATGGATAATAAGTGTGTCTCCCCAATTCGCCTCAATGAGGGGCCCGGGATAGGTGCCATTGAACGCGAGCACCTCACGCTCAACCCCGTCGGGAGCAAGGGTGACGTTTTGCGCGGAAAGCCAGTACTAGATCAACAGAATGTATAAGCCCCTGGAACCTGCTACTCCTCATCCTAAAGAGAGCTACGGGTCCCTTCTCATACCTCCTTAACCTCCCCGGTCTCCGGCCATTTGTGCATATAGTCCGTTGCGATATTATATTCTCCCCAGCAGCCCCGCGACGTCGGAGAATGTTCGCATGATGCCGCGCGCTCGGCGATGGGAGCGCCAAAGATAGGGTCACCAAGGGCAGCAGGTGTGGCGTGGATTGCAGTCGTCGACAGCAGAGTCTGTAGAAGGAACAGAGCCTTCTTCTTAAATAGCGACATCTCGAAAAGGAGCGCGCGAGATATGGATGGTTAGGAATAAAGAATAAATAGATAAAAGAGTAATTGATGGATAGGCGCGCACGGCACCATTCCAATGAAGAACTAGAATACAAGTCCAAAAGAATGTGATCTACCGAGTAGAAGCGGTAGAAAGCAGTTTTGCCAAACGAATGACTGGAGCGAGTGGTGATATTCGCCACCTGCCTGCTCCTCTCAAAGCATTCAAGATCCCAGGACCTCTCTTTTTATAAGCTTTTCTTTCAGACAAGACCCTCCTGGGCCTACCCCAGTCCCGCGGCTGCTCGGCCTATATATAGGAGCCTCCAAAGAAACCCACCGATAGGGCCATTCTGCCAAACTTTTCATTAGAGGCCCCACCGCCGAAGCCGCCTCCCTCAAGCTCCAGAAAGCGATGAAACAAGCCTATCATCTCGAGCCTTTCGCAACAGCTCGTCAATGTTCATTTTATTTTGCCGCTTGTTCATCGGGGACTTCAGCGTGGCGTGAGCCACCACCTCGGCCCGTACTAGCCAGGCGCGGGGGGGGAGCTGATCACGAGTTCTCAAGCTCGGCCAGACAAACTCGTATGGTATCTCGACGGGTTCATCGAAGGCGGAGTTCGTCAATATATTCTTATGTGGGATCTCATCGTGCAATCAACTTCGAAAGACACTGTGGTTTTGACAATCTTTTTCCATAGAGCTGTGTCGACGCGGCCACAATCACAGTAACTTGAATCAAAACAGCCAACCAGCCAGCCAGCCAGCCAGTAGTCAATTCCTCTCTTCATGGTCGTAAAAAGATTGCATCGCCGCTGCTACCAGCTAGCCCGCCCCATCATCATCCCATTGAAGCCATCGTTCGCGTTCAACAAAGCGGATGCAAACCGGTCCATGAGCGAGATAGCGCGTATCGTATGGACGGCTTCTGGCGCTGTCGAGTTTTAACCGTCTTACTTTATGAAAAGAAGCGGGGGCGGCTAACTAACAATTAGTTAGGCCAGTTTATAAATTGTGGGTAACTTGCATCGCTATTGTATGGAGTTTGGCGAACGAAATCGGCTTAGCATGAAGCTTTTTGGTTACAGAAACTAGTTAGGGCCCTTGACGCGGCACGGCACGGAACGGCACAGCATCATCATGACATGCCATGATGACCGGAAGGCATTCAAGGCAAGGCAAGGAAGGGGGTGTAAGTCGGGTGTGCGGGCATATGGCTCAAGACGATGCCGTGCGGATCGGGTCCAGGGTGCTGGCTGCCAGTAAATGATGGATGGAGAGAGAGAGGGGGGGGGGGGCAATTGCCGCTGTGGATGGAACCCAAGGGAGCCCACAATCCCAGGGATTTGTGCAGCATCGATTCTGCCCACAAAACAGGAGGATTGTGGACGCTGTCTGGTCTGTCTGTTAGTGATGTCGGTCATGTAGTTAGTGAGACGCCGTCGATGTCGTCGAGGTTGAAACTTGGGGGGAGGTCAGGAGGCGGCGCTAGGCCTGATTCCGCCTAGTACGGATGGTGCGGGTGTCGGAGGAACTGGCGGGCCGATTATAGGGGCTGAAGGAGGGGAGCAGATGGATAGAGAGAGGATACACAGGGTGCGATATGTATGTGAATATTTACTAGATACTCTTATGATGTATTAGGGCATCTTGACAGCAGAGGGAAAAAAGTTCTAATCAATCTCGATTCAAACTCGGCTCGGTCTGTAGGTATATGGCATAGCAGATGTGAGGATTGAATGCAGGATAACGTGATGGTCATGGTAATGACGACGATGTGCGTAGATAATGTCGGCTGGTACATGTAAGGTAATTGAAATAGACAGGGGGGTAGAATATCAAATAATTTCCTTCCTGCGCATTGCCTGCCTGCCTCACGCAGCCTGATCCTCCCTCTCTCTCCCTCAACCCACCCCATATCCGCTCGCGTCACGGAAAAAAGACAAAGGAAAAAAAAAAAAATATTCCTCGCAAAAACCAAATGCAAAAAAACACCCGGTTCAGTTCAATGAACCAAACCCCCAATGTTAAAATAACCTAGATCCAAACCGGGGACCGAACCAACCGCACAATTCCATGGAAAGTAACGCCAAACGCAAGCAAACGAGCAACGGAATGGAAGGAAGGAGACGAGAGTGTTCGAGAATATTCGGTTAGCAGGATGGCGAATCCGATGTTCGTACGGGAAGTGTAGAGGAGTAGTTGGCGCGAATATGTAGAACAAATATAATATGGTGGTGGCGAGGATAAGCCTGATCATGGTATATGTCCATAATTTAGGTACAATACGCATCGTTGAGATACAATAGGATGTGTCGAATCAGCTAACTGTGTATAGCATCGAGCCATTGTGGTCGTGATACTGGCGACTCAGCACCAATCCATGATATTTACGGGATATGACGGAGTGCATAGGCGGTAAAGGACTATGTTCAAGAATGACCTAGTTCTGATAGTCCAGCCAGGAAGGGGAGATCAGTGGTGCCCGGATTCGAGCTGTCGTGGCGTGGGTGGCTGAGCAGTGTCAGATGCATTATCACTTTGATTGCCAGACCGCCTACCCGGAAGCCGGAAAGTAGGTAGTCGCGATCTCCATGATGCTAGGACGCTGCGATTATTCGTATTGTCTGAAGAGTTAGCTTGGGCGGGAGGGCGAGGTCGAGATGATTGCTGTTCACGTCGATCCCTCGAGGAGGCCGGATATCGATTACTGGGAGGCACAACGCTAATGAACCGCCCTGGCAATACGAGCCGGGCTCCGAATGGGCTCACACGATGGCCAAGGTATGCATTCTCAGGTGGTGGTGGATGGTTTCGACTGCCATGAGTACGCCTGCTGCGAGTAGAACTTTGCGTTGCCTCTGCGCCTTCGGGACGAGGTTTTGGTACATAGTAGTCTGCTTTGCAAAGTGGACAACATGCACGGCGGCTAGTAAGCCACGGATCGAGACAAGAGGCATGGAAGGCGTGTCCGCAGGTGAGACCACGAACATCGTCATCATCTTCAATGACATCAAGGCAAATAGCACAGGAATCGCCAGGGTTCGCAAGAAGTTCTGCGGGTACGGCGTTACGGATATGTTCATCCGGATCATCGTCATCATCCTCTTCGAGGCCGCCAGGGGTTGGCTTGAAATGTTCACCACTCGACGGCCGGCTCTCCGCTCTCGGGGTCATCATTTCCTTCTCCTCGGCGGGGGGGATGTTGCTTTGCTGTTCGGGCGATGCCTTTGGTTCACTCGACGACTGGGCGCCCGCAGCTGGGGCATTGCCTGGGCCATCAACAGATGAAACAGTCACAGTGGCTTCTTCGTTCTTTAAACTCTGAGGCCTACTTTCCGAAGGTGCCTGTATACCGCCAGCAGTTGGGAGTCCTTCATCGGCTCGGGTGGCTCGCCAGGCCTTGTATTTCATTTGGGGAAACCGGGTATTCACTTCATCCATGCTCATGAGTTTCTTTTCCCTCCGCCTCCGATGGGGTCGTGGAACGGCGACGAGATCGATCGGTTCTCCATTGTCTTCACCTCGCATTTGTCTATTCCGCTGGTTGTATCGGAAGCAGTATTTCACACCCACAATGATCCTGTCCGTACAATCAGAATTGGAGAGCATTCCGGGCTGACAAGCAATGAGGGAGACTTACCAGAGATTGGTGAAGACCACTCCAAAACCCAGCGCTACGAAGAACAGCAAGGGGGAGTTCGTAGGGCCACCACCGTTATTCGGGGGAGGAGTAGCGCTTGGAATGGACGTAGCCGCAGCCGGAGCGCTAGCCACCATGATGGGCGAGTTGTATACAACGAGGACGTCTGTAGTTCACGGTGAACGATGAGATGTATCAAGTCCACAGCACGTTACCATTCCTCGAGTTGAGTGAATGAAGACAACCATCCAACACTGTCCACTATCATAGCACCCCCCGGAATACAGAGGCAAGTATTATCGACGCCAGAATGGCTCCCGTTTCGACGATCGGTTTATCGAATTGGGTGTTGGAGTCCCATCCAAACAAGTATGTAAGCGGGCAGAACGGAGCCAGCCGCAGGCGAAACGAGCCTGAATTAAGCCACTCAGGTCGGGGAAGACGATATTTTTATTGAAGTTGCCTTTCCTCCACGGTGGCAGACGGGATGAGTGGCGGTGGAGAGGAGATTGGGGGTAAGGTTAGGGAGTCCGGGGTGGAGCGACCGGACATACGGGAGCACCAGACGGAGAGACGATGTGGTGTGTGTAGGGCCAACGACGGCGGGAGAGGCGCCCAACGGAATGCAGCGAGGTAACGACGGCGATGAGGATGAGGATGGACGAGGACGAGGACGACGGAGAGGAGAAGAGGATGATGTCGACAGAGGTTGGGGAGAGGAGGAGGAAGCCAGCGAGGAGAAAGAAGGTTTGGGTTAGTCAGGGTGGCCGGGTTGGCGATCAGCAACACAACACCGAACAAAGTGAACAGCCACCATCGAGGAGAATAAAGTACAAGAAGGATTCCTTGTGAATTGAATTACAGCAGCTATGATTACGGTGTTCTTCCGTGCATCTCTAAAACTAAACACTGCCAAACCCCGATCTATGAACGTCGCATAAAGCACATCACTCTACTATAAACAGATCATGTTTTCACCCGCCCTGGCTCTGCTAATGCTCCCTATCCCCTCACTGCGGCTGTCTCAGCCCTCGCATTATTAAGGAAGCACCCGCCTGCTCCCGCTCTCAATCAATCCGAGACTGGTGGACCACCTGCGGGAAATACGCTCGCATTTGCAATCAGCCTAGACACAGCATCAAGATAATTATATGCGCCTGTGAAAGGACGTAGTATTCTCCATGTCCAAGATGAGGAATCGTCAGAGGATGAAGTACCATTAGAAATCAACAGGGTAAGGATCCTCGTATGCCAACCAACATCCGTCAGCAGGTTCAGACCCTGGAGGCTGAACGGGAGCTTCAGGAGGGGGAGGAGGCTTCATCGCCCAAAACTCTGGGGGATGTGTGGTTGCCACTAGATCATGGATGGGATGGCCAACCATCTCGAAGGAGGATTGGTGGCTGGTCGTTAACGTTCCTTGGACCTCCGCCCAGTCCGTTTGTATCCAAGACGCTAGCTCAGAAACAGCGGCGCCGTTTGCCAGCAAGACACGATCCCAGCCAAGCCCCCCAGAACTGACAAGGTGCTCTCGATCGATTTCATAGCCAGCTAACATGGCTGACGGCAAAACTAACCGAGGAAACCAGAAATCGTGTCTCGTATGATGTATCTCAAAGTCGAATATAAAAATAAGAATTTTGTCTGCTGGCTTCTCTATCAAGGACGTTTGGAGCAGTTGGAGCACGATGGCCTGCGATCTCCCCACCGAGGATGATTGCGCCGGTGCCAAACAACCGTCATGGACCCATGCATGATGGCTGATGTTGATGGGCTGTTGGCAGACGGATTCTTCACGATCGGCGGCTGATCCATGCAGTCTCCGCCCCCCAGGACTGTCACTGTGTCACACCGCAGATTGTCCAACCGACACCCGGATCAAGGCTCGAATTTGGCACTTTCGGCATCGAGGCGTGGTTCCTGTTGGCTGGTGGAACTTGGGAAACCATCTCGCGCGTCAACCATTGCTGATAGTGGCTGGGGTTTGCCAAGGCGAGAGGATCGCTTCCAAGGTGGTTGTAGATCTGGTTCCTTCTTGATATCCGATTCTCCAGTTGTTTGAATCCAGATGTCCTTCGTAGTCCAATCATCAATGTCGTGAAGCTGTTCTTGCTGTGCAGTATTTGGAATCTCGGCGCACGGGACCAGGGTTTTTCCGCAGCCGGGCCTGAACCGCCGCCAAGACATCTCCGCCAATAAAAGTCCGCGTCTGCAAACCACATCTACTCCTATCTCCCCCTATTCAGACTATTCAGACGATTCGGCAGCCCCCTCCTCTCCCCGCTTCTTACGCCGTACGCTCTATCTAGCTTCTTCCTACCACCCCTACCCCTCACCCGTGTTAAGCTTCTCTTCCCGGCCGATCATCTCATATCCCATCAAATCACACAGCAGCCATCATGACCGCTCAAGCCCCCCGCAACTCCACAAACCCAGTCGTCTTCTTCGATCTCACGCTTGGAGGTACGTCAGCAGACTTGTTCATTTTATCTATTTCTGCAGAGAGTGAATGCAATTCTCCGCTTCTGCTTTCTTGCTTGTCGTGTGCTGTGAGATGTCTGTATCTCGTCCGTGCGTGATACACCACCCGTCAACGCAAACCCCCCTTTTTATAGGGGCTGGGTTCAGGTGTGGTGTCACTTGGAAACAAGAAAATAGTTGCGCCCTCAACGGCTTATGTTTCCATATGTGCCCTTGACGGCATCCTATGCTGCTGGCTACTACATGATGTCATAAATATTGCTCCTCTGAGATGAGAAAGTGGGGTCTGTGTAGATATACCGCTGTCATTACTGCTAAGCTGTCTATATCTTCATTCTTGTACTCTGATGAACCAGCCACCCAACTTTTTCCCCTCCTCCATCAGCTGCCCTGCATAGTTATCCGTTTGCATGCCTTGATTATCTAAAATATCTCCCCCAACCCTCCCCTATCACCCCAATATACGTAAGCCTAGATAAAGCTAACAATATACACGCAGGCGAACCACTAGGCCGCGTAAAGATGGAGCTCTTCGCAGACGTGACTCCCCGGACGGCGGAGAACTTCCGCCAGTTTTGCACGGGGGAGACGAAAAACGCCCGTGGTAGACCGCAGGGATATAAGGGGTGCAAGTTTCATCGAGTGGTAGGTTAATTGGATTTTTGGAGTTCAGTGTTGACTTTTTTTTCGTTCATTCGTTCATTTCATTTCTTGCTTTTTGTCGTCGTACGGGGTTGGGGGTTCGTTTTTGCCAGCAATATTCTCCAATCATAGACACCCATAAAATGATACCTTATGATATAATATCCAATGCTAACTCAACAACAGATAAAAGACTTCATGATCCAAGGCGGCGACTTCATCAACGGCGACGGCACTGGCAGCGCAACGATATACGGCACTAACAAATTCGCAGACGAGAATTTCAATCTTACCCATGACGGGCCCGGGCTTTTGAGTATGGCTGTACGTTCTTTATCCATTCCCATCTCCCCTATCTATCTATCTACCCCCCCAATCAAAACAACATACTAAACAAAACAGAACTCGGGCCCCAACACAAACGGCTGCCAATTCTTCATCACAACGACCGCCACGCCCTTCCTAAACAACAAGCACGTCGTCTTCGGCCAGGTAATTGACGGCATGGATATCGTGCGCATGGTTGAGAATACGCGCACGACAAGGGATAAGCCGAATCAGGATGTTGTTATTGTGCAGTGTGGGGAGTTGTGATGGTTTTCTGTTTCTTTCTGGCTTTTAATTAATTATAGAAAATGATCCCTTCTTTTTTTTTGCCCTGCTCTGTAACAATTTATCAAATCGTAATGAAAATGAGACTGGTATACTGGTTATTTTATTTTATTTGATTTTCTAGCTCTTGCTTTCGCTTTATATCTCTGGGATGTGTGGGTGATTGGTGAATTCAGCTTGTTTTTTCCACTTCGAGCCCCCCTCCCCCCTCCCGTTCTACAAATCCAAACACTATTCCTCAGCAATGACATATCACAAAATATGAATGTTCAGAAGTATAAGCACACCCACGAAACAAACTCTCATATCTATCTATCTATTATAGCCTCAAGTTCTATATGCCTGACAGTCTTCTTGAAAAGCGCCATTTATCTATATATCATACACCTTGATGAGATGCTGATATTTCCATGGCATGAGTTCCTGTGCAAAGACATAGGGATATATATATCACAGGCTGGCTAGGAAGGGGTTGCAGAATAACTACTATCAGGAGAAGCCTGGATAGGAGTAACATATAGACATATTGACTGTTCTTAGGCTATGTGAAAGATAAGTCCTGGGAATTGAGGATTTAGTATGTCATTAGCTATTTCTTTAAGGGATTTGATTAACTTCATTGTGCTGCTCTTCTCTGAGAATTCTAGCTCTCATCACACAGCTTTATATGGAAGCAGGTGATGGTAGGGTAGTACACAGATGGGAAGCAATAAAAGTATAACAGACTATTTATTATATACCCCATACCATCCATCTATACCTTGCCGTATTTACTCTATCATTTAACTAATAAAAGTTGTGCCATTTTCCTAGCCAAAGCAGTCCGAATGAACAAGAATTGCATCACAAAAAACACCCCGGTAGCTAGCCACTCTCCCTATCCCTACCATCCAGATCAATCCCAAACACCCTCTCTTCCTCCAAAAGCCCCTCAGCCTCCCCCTTCCCTACCCCCTCCCCATCCCGACGCTCATCAGCCCCAACCCCAACCCCCTGCCTCTTCCTAACCCACCACCCCATCGAAAACCTCCACCCCACGAAAACCCCCCTCCTCGCCAACTCCTTATCATCCCACCACTCCGCGCCGCGCGGAATAATCTGCGGGTCCCCCAATATCCGCGACCCAGCGAGCAGGCTCGCCACGGCCGCGATGCTGCATGGGTTCTTGGGTAGGACGTTCTTCGTGTTCATGAGCAACATGGAAGTGATGGCGAGGAGGATCATGGAGCCGAGGAAGGTGTCGAGGAGGCGGGTGGAGAGGCGGCCTTGGACGAGGTAGTCGCCGTGGCTGATGAGTTTGGCGGGGATGAAGGTTTTTGTGGCGGGAGGATTGTCGTCGGCGGTTGGGGCGGTTGTATCTGAATCGAGTGGGATGCGCCAGTTATCGTTGATGCGCTGGGCGATGACGGTGCCATAAATGCGCGTGAGGGCGGCGGAAAGTTTGCCTATGTCGGAGAATAGCTCGTCTGCGGGTGTCCCGCCCGCGCCCCAGATGGCAGCTGTTGTGAAGAGATCGGTACGATATTCCTCAACGGGTGGTTCGACGGCCATGAGGTCAAAACTAAATTCACCTGGCGCTGGGAGCATTGGAAGGGGCACCGCAGTACCATTTGAGTAAGCCATGAAATCTTCCAAGGGCGGTCTAGCGGACCACGGGACAATGGAAGGCGGGTAGTGTGGACGGGGTCACATGGCAGGGTCAGTCATCGACCATTTGGTTCCACCAACCTCCAGGCATGAAAGATAAGCAAGGTTGCCAACCCAGAGCCTACTTAAGAGTAGAGAATCCCTTAGCTTCTAGCATCATCATCATTAATCCTAGTCATTTTCTGAGATAGTCATTTGAGTGTGTTGTGTTTCCTTGATAGCTACTAGAGAGACCTACAGTGAGGAAGCTTTGCTACAGAAGAACCAGAAAGTTCTCAGTGAGGTTTCATTAGTAATTGACAATCTAGCTGTTATTTGTGGCATCCCCAGGAAGGCCTGCACTTTATTAGGAGTACACAAGCAAAGAAGAGGAAGATAAAGGAGGTGAGAAGTTGCCAAGTAATAAACAGCAAGAAGATAAATAAGTAGTTAGGGAAGAGCCTCTCATTCCACAGCCTATTACAATACCCAAGAATCAGATTGGCCCAGTCAACTAGTATTACCCTGAGTCCTGAAAATTGAGAGCAAGAATAGTGAGGAACCAATCTCAATAGACTCTAGCTTAATAGGTAAGTAGACATTATTAACTAACAAGCTAATTCTACTATTATAGTAAGAGCTGATAGCTATTATGATGGGAAAAGACATCATAATAATTTTATTCTTAGAGATAGTAAATGAGTCAGAGGATTCTAAGAAGTTCACTGAGAATATTAAAGATAATATACAGGACTAGTTATTAGAAGCTAATTAGAATAAAGTTAACACTCTCATTACCTATACATTCTGAAGACATTTAAGAGATGAAGTGAAGAGATAATATGACAATTAAAGTCTTAAAATAAAGATAGAGTAAGGTCTTCTAAAGCAGGCATTTCTAACCCAGTTTGAGGTGGAGTCTGTTAACCATGAAACCTAGAAAGTGTCAGCTATGAAGTAAGTAGTAGTATTGAAGCAGGATAAGTTGAAGTCTATTAAGAAATATTTAGAGTAAGTAGAAGGAGTCATCAGCCTAGTCCTATCAGAGGAAGTTAACCTGGAATATATTCTCATTCAAGGATTATAGAACTCTAATAGGAGGGATCTAATGTAAATGAAGTACCATTAGAATTAGTCCTTCAGAAATATGAAGAGAATCATTAGATAGATTTATATAGATAATGAGGTTCAGATAGCAAGTAAGTTACTATTAATAGGGATAAATTTAATCAGTATCAGATCAATCTCTAATGAGGATCTTCTCAAGTAAACCCTGCAGACTCTCTTAGAATTAATGAGATAAATGATGATAATAAATAAATAGCTGTTAAATATAAGAGTTATCACACTAAGTATATTATCAGCTACTACTAGAATAGTAAGAGATGACCCTAATAAGAGGGTCAGCAGAGTAAAGATAATCATCTATTTTATATATCAGTAAGTTAAACATTATTTATCAAATTACCTTAGCAAACCAACTCAAATTCTGCAGAGGCCAGCAGTAGCAGCTAATACTATCATTGATATAAAGAAAGAAAAGGAGGACATCTCCCACACAGCATGCACACTCTCAGTCAACTTGGTTAGATTAGTAAGTCTATATATAGCTAATACAGCTTCTCAGGTTAAGAGCAAAGTAAAGGCTTAGAAGACCAAGGGACCTTTGCAGGAGATCATAGAGGGCTGTATTATTAAAAATTAGACTATTAAGAATAAAGTAAAGAGGATGTATTAGGCTGATAAAGAGGAGACATTAAGTACTAATTCAGCAGGGCTAAGTAAGGAGGTGGGATAGTTCTCTAGATAAACCCTGCTAATAAATGTGGAGGAACCTCAACAGTAAGAGAAGATAGTAATAATAGGTAGAGAGAAAACTAAGACTATCATCTTAGTAAATAAATAACCACTAAAAATCTTACATTTAATCTGGGTAATCACAAAGAGTGATAATATGAGGTTTGACATTCAGAACATTATGAGATTGGAGGTTACCATACTTTTAATTTAATTGCTAAATAAGTCAGAGACAGTTCAGTAAGAGTTCACATGGCATCTCCAAAGTGCAGCACTATAATTCAGAAAGATAATTCTGGTAGGAGGAGTTAATGTCAAGATCATAATTGCAACTACAGCCTTACTTAAAGAGTAGATAGAGGCACTACCAGTAGAGTTAGAAGTATTACTAGATGATGGAAATAGTAAGGCCCTATTTGTGATAACTTGGATTGATAGCACCTAGGTCCTCTAAACCCTAATCAATGAAGAGTCCCTGGTAGAAATTATAGTAGAAAAGGTTATATAATAGTTCCTGATGTGAACAGTGCATGCTATCAAGCCTAGGCTGATTAACATGACTAATAGTAATACTATCACACTGAATCACACAGTCCTCATATCAGTTAACTTAATGAGGATTCAGATAATAGTAAAAGTATACATTATAAACATTTCATCATATAATCTTTTGCTTGGAATTAACTGGATGAGAAGGGTTCATCTTCTGGCAGATTACAGCACTAGGAAAATTGAGATCAAAGGAAGTATAGGTGTGGTCAAGAGATTAAAAGGTTTAATGGTACTAATTCAAACAATCAAGGATATTCCCACAGGAATGCTCATACTGGTGAGTGGGAAGGAAGAGCAGGAGTAAACTGATGTGGATAATGAACTTCAGAAGATAATAAATGGGGAGAATAATAAGAAGGAGGCAGGAAAAAAGCACCTCTAAATTATCTTATTTTAATAGCTTAGAGGGGTCCAGAGGAACAGCAGACCAGCATAGTCTACAAAATATAGATAGATATAAGGCAATCTTACCCATTTTACCTTCAGCTGATAGAAGATCCATTGCATATACTTAGAGTAAAGAAAATAGCTGTATGAGCAGGATGGAGGAGAAACTGAGGAGATTATCATTCACAGAAAGAGGCTATAAATGCTGAGAGAGCTGTCTGAAGTGAGAAGATAGTAATAATAGTAAGTCAAATGAATGAGATGTAGGAGTACAAGAGGAAGGTATATTTACCCTTAAGTCTAGGAGTAAGAGGATTATTTCTAATAAGAAGGCAATTAAAGTAGAGGGAACTATTCAAAATGAGCCAGAAAAAGATAAATAAATGATTTCAGAGAAGTGAAATAATAATAGATAGAATGACAGAAATAGAGGAGTAGTAGAGAAAGGCAAGATAATTATTATACATATAAAGAAACTATTTCATCATAGAGTTAGTAGAGATCAGGGCAATAGACTTAGTCAAACATTCTATAAATCTTATCAGAGATGCCAGGCCAGTCAAGAGACTAATGCTTCAATACACAGTAAGGAAATAGAAATTCACAGCAAAAGTGTTTTCCCAACTGGAGGCAGTGAGAATACTTATTTACATGTCAAGTGATTAGGAGGTAGCAACACATTTCCCACTCAAAAAGAAGGGGTCAGTAGACCTTAGAATCATTAACAACTTTAGACTTTTAAATATAAACATAAGAAAATCACTCTATTCTATACATTACATTGATGTCACATTAGACATACTTTTTAAGAAAAAGTTTCACATATTCTCAGCATTTAATGCATTGAATGGATATTGAGGGGTGCCAATTTAAGCTAAGGATAAGTATAAGGCTGGAATAATATCATCAGTCAGCCAGTATATATATACCAGGATGAGCCAAGAGCTGACAAGTACCCCTCACACATATTTACAGTTTATAAACCTGGTCTTTAGACTCATTTCAAAGAATAGTGAAGTAGAAGAGTTCCTAACAGCTATAAAGGATCAGGATAAAGTAATATTCTCATTATTTATGAATAACCACTTAGTAGCAGCAGTAACATTCAATGCAATATTCATATTCCTGCATGAGATATATTTCCCTAGGATGTAGTTTAGATTAATATGCTTCAACCCAAAGAAGTCAGTAGTATTCATAGAATTAATTGATATATTAGGTTTTATAGGAGGAGTAGATAGTATAAGGCCAGCAATGAAGCATCAGAATATTGTAGCTAACTAGCTAATCTTAATAAATAGAAAAGAGTTGAATAAGTTCATATGATTGACATCATTTCTTCAGAATTTTATACCAGGCAGATCAGATCACATCATAATAATGAAGGAAGTCTACCTACATCAGAAGAAGGCACTGCCTCTAAAGCCCAAGGCAATCAAACTGAATATAGAGGAATGTGATAAGAATCTACTCAAAATGCCCAGGACTAGCTGACTGAAAGCAAAGACAGTTAGATAGACTTAAGTAGAGAAGGAATAGATATAGATAGAAAGACAGCAAGAGAAATTCAACTTCATTAAGGATGCCATAGTTAATAATGTATGCAAGTTAATGGACCCAGAATTAGCCTACTATCTAGCCATAAATATATCTAAGATTGAGTTAGAGAGAGTTCTATTCTAGATTAGTAATAGTCAGTCAGTAGATCAATTAACATCAGTAAACTACCATGCATTGCAAATTATCCAGTAAATATCATTTAAATTCTCAGATGTGGAAATGAGGTACCACAGCAATGAGTAGGAGGTCCTAGCAATAATATAAATACTAGTAGAGGTGAGGTAGCTTATACTAGAGTCATCACACTGAGTTCACCTGTATATGGATAATGATGCTCTAAGAGTAACACTAAGTAAGAGCTTTAAAAATATGTAAATTCTAAACTGGATAGCAAGGCTGAGGGAGTACAATTATGACATTTATCATCATCTAAATATAAATAGGATCATGGGAATAGTAAATGGTCTCAGTTGGATTACAACTCATATAATAAAATATAGAAGTCAGAATAGAAAGAATCTTATAATGATAGTTATAAAATATCATCTACTAGTTATTATCTGATATAATAAGTACTGAAATTTAATATTATACACACATGTGGTAAAAGTGTTGAAGAATGACTCACTACAAGATGTCCCTAAATTAATTCAGTAAGTAATGATTTGGAAGATGGGTAAATATGCACTTAAGGATATAATAAGAGAGTTATTAATGTATTAGGAAAATAATAGAAAATAGACACTATATATAGTAGAGGAGGAGGTAGGTGATATATTGCAGGTATTCTATAATAACATAAAATACTATGCAGGTGCACTAATATTATCTCAGCTAATAGAGGAGGCATACTGGCTAACAAGAATAAGAGATGTGAAGGTATACTATATAACATGCTAGGTGTATCAGTTCATTAGTTGCAAGTCAAAAAGGAAAGAGGCAAGAAGAATACAAACATTTCAATCAATGAACTTAATAGGCATGAATTTCTTAGGCCCAATAAGACTTATAATAGAAGATGAATTACAGTATATCCTAATTATAGTAAAGTATTTCATAAGATTTATATGATTAACACTATATATTAATGCTATGAAAGAGGCAGTTATAGATTTCCTTCAGCAGTTTGCACTGACCTTTAGATGGCTGACTATTCTTTACACAGACAACAGAATATATTTCATAGGGAATCAGGTAATAGTATTACTCAGAGAGAAAGGGGTAAAGTATATACTAGCACTAATATCACATCCTGCATTAGTTAGTATGAATAAGAAGTCAGTCTAATTAGTTAAGACATATATTATTAGAAGTATCATGCAGTATAGTCATCTAATAAGATAGTCATAGAATGCAAGAAAGACCTTATTAGTAATTAATATCAGATTGCTCAAACTATATAGCTATCAACTAGTAGTATTAATATTAAGGTATGTCCCTTAGGCATAGATTAACTAGTAACACACTAAAGATATCATCCAGGTAGAGAATATAGAGGATCTAGTATATCTTCCATCACAAGAAGAGGCAGGGCTGCAAATCAGTAGGCTAGGAGAGAACTATAACCTCATAATAGATATAGTAGCATGGAACTATCATCTCAAAATTCAACAGCAAGAGAGTTACCTAAAGAATGAATATAATAAAGGGTTAAAGGAAGAAGATCTAGTCTTAGTTAGAGACTATATGAAGAATAAGCAAATCAGAATGAAGTTAGAACTGCAGTGGAAAGATCTAAAGATAATTATCTATATTTTATAAAATAATAAGGTAGTATATATTAAGGAGTTTTATAAGGATAGATCTTTAAAGAAATATCATATCAATCATATTATCAGATATTGCAAGAGGCTAGAGAGGTTTCCAGGCACAGAACTAGTAGAGGAATATAATAGGCAAGCAATGATGCAAGCAGGAGTTCCAGGCAGCCAGGTAGTCCTACTATAAGCACTACAAAAGGTAGAAGTGTTATTAATATATTATAAAATAGCCATGTATTTACAAGGAGCACAGTAGTTATGATTTCAGATGAAGAGCAGAACAAGTAGAAGGATTAACTAGGCAACCAAGATAGCATAACTATTATAATATAATATACTCAATTTTAATCTCAATCTATCACTTTATCTTTATTATTATAAAACCTTCTTCTCTCATCAATACAGTAATAACATAAAAATCAAAGTAAATCAGTAAAATGTCTATCAGCAGCAGGAAAACAACAACACAAACATAAATAGTTAAAATCAGGTAAATGATAGTAAAATACTAGATAATAAGAGCTTCTATAATAGCCTTCAGAAGTTTACTTTACTAGCAGTAGAAATTAATAATCTTCTAGAAAGCCAGTCATCAAAATAGCTATTTCATAATATAATAATAAGAGATACTCTGAAGTTAGGAAGTTTCTAACTTCTAATAATAAATATGACCTAACTCCTACTAATCATTAGCTCAGATATCAGCCTTCTATCTGGAAGCTATTATATTACAGTGATAGAGGAGAACTACAAGAAGTATACTAATCTATATGTATAAGCTAGTGACCCTCCTACTGATACAGCCATCTATAAGCAAGACTTAGATGATGATACATTCAAAACAGAACTTAAATTTACTTGTGAATTAATACTGCAATAATTAGCCTACAACTAAAAGATGGAAGATAAGGACAACAGTTAGTAGATCACATCATACACTACAAAGTGTCATAAAATGATGAGTAAGGTGACCAAACTAATAGTAAAGTATAATATAAGTGGCAATAGACTTAAGATCTACTAAGTAAAGTTGGAAGGCCTAGCTGTGGGGAGAATCCTAAAGATAAGAATGAATAAGTATTTAGACCTGAAGGTTAATAGCTACTCATATTACATAAAAGGGATTATTACTACAGAGTAAATAACATAGTCAAATGATGTCCTCTTCTTTCATAAACAGGCAAATAAATAGGTAGTTAAGACTCTGAGGTGAGTAGAAGAGTTCTAGAGGGTCTATCCTCATAAGATGTTAGGTATATTATACCTAGTGGATTTTAACTCTGATAGAAGGGTGAGGATGATGAGAAAGTAGTAAAGTATTAATAACATGAAGTGTCTGAATGTATCCTCATACACTATCATGTAATATATGAGTTGCTCAGTACAAGGCACTTCAAAGACAATTAAAGGGATGAAGGTAAAGATGGAGACTAAGGATAAAGAGTAAAGAGAAGTCCTATCTTACTTTTCAGGCAGTTATGAGGATGTGCTTGTATTATCTTTCTTTAGTTGTTTCTTTTCTTTTTTTTTGTTTGTGATGAGGCCACTACTGTCAAAAAGAGGGGTAGATATGAACAGGATTATATGACAGGGTTAGTTGTCAACTATTTGATTCTATCAACCTCTGAATGCAGAAGATAAGTAAGGTCATCAACCTAGAGCTTACTTAAGAGTAGAGGATTCCTTAGCTTCTAGCATCATCATCATCAATCCTAGTCATTTTCTGAGATGGTCATTTGAGTGTGTTGTGTTTCCTTGATAGCTACTAGAGAGACCTACAGTGAGGGAGCTTTACTACAGGAGAACCAGGGGGTTCTCAGTGAGGTTTCATCAGTGGTCAATGACCTAGCTGTCAGTAGTTAGTATTGATCTTCAAGGATTCCGGCTCAAACCGGATGTCAACGTCGACTTCCTGGATTTGTGGACGGCATTTTAGCATATGGGTTTTGGCTCAGTTGCCGAACAGATATAATAACGTTGGGCAATCTGCCGGGTTCCCTTTATGGGTGTCATCCCGGGTGAGATTGAACCAACTAGAGAAGTATTTGTCCGCTCCAATCCCATTTTCCTGGAGCGAGAACGAGCATGCCACACGAGTACTATTAATATCCACATCCCAACGGAGCATGTATTCCTGAGACCACGAAACTTTGTAGTCGGACGCTGGAATCTCGCTGTCGCAATTGAGGTCGGGACGCCAGGCTGTGAGTCGGGCTTCTATGTAGCTGGGGGCTAACTCGGACGTGACATTGTCATAAGCTTTTGCAAGGGACAATGTGGGAAATGCTAGGTCCGCGTATGTCCCTTGCGGGTATGACATGTTCAGATAGAGAATCCTCCCCGGTGCAATGTCATTGGAAGGAAGATCGAACACTTTCGAACTGATAAGGTGCTCTTTGTAGGAACTAATGTCCCACGTGCTGCGTTGAACGAGGGATATGTCGGTGGAATAAGGCAAATTGTCTACTGCGTAAAGACCGGACACGGTGATGGGGAGCGCCGCCGCTAGCAGGAGTGCGACAGCACTGGCCGCCAAAGACCATTGTCGCTTGCGAAGGGAATCAAGGATCGCCCATGCTGTGATTTTGCCCCCTTGGTTTTCCAGCACGCTCGCATTTGCGTGTGCCCTTCCGCGTGCAAGACATTGGTAAGGTTGAAATGTCCTGTAGGTCGACTCCATCATGTGGTAAGGAATACGGACACAAAACATAACAAGGGCGGGAACGTATGCCCATGGCTGATCCCTACCATTCGATCTTCCTTCCACTGGCGTGATTCCTCCCCTCGAGTTAGATATATGGAGCAATACTTCGATAGTAACAATAACAGCAACAGGGAGGGCGAAAGTAAGGATGTAGACCGGAGGCCTTGCGGAAACAGGACGCCACCAGCGGGGCGTGCTGTCTGTGCCAGTCTTGGAGACATCCACGTCGGAGGTTTGCTTGTCATGCACTTCAATCTGGAATTCACCACCCGCAGTTATGCTGGTACGATTCTCACGCCCGGCCAACAGTTCCTTCATCTCCGAGGGCCATTTCAAATTCATATTCTGGAGAGTGGCCATCAACTCAGGGCTTCGTGCTAATATTGTAGCAAGGCCACCAATAGAGCTCGGGTCGCGGCAGCAGACAGAGAGCGGGAGGTAAACGTGGACAATAACCATCGAGACGATGATAAGCGCGGAAAGAAAGCCGATCATGAGGCCGAATGACAGCCGACGGACAAAGAGGCGACTTTCCGTTTTTATCGCTGTTCCTTCGGTGTGGCGGTCTACAGGTTGGAGTAAATAATCCCTAGCAACCTGGACCGCCCTAGACTGGAGACCACGTCCCAGCTCTAGGGACAGGAGGGCGGCATCAAAGAAAGCCTCTCTATCTTCTGACCGAGGCCCTAGTAAGCTCCATCCGTCACCTTCGGCTTTTAACATAGAAATCCATGCACCGTACAAAAGGGCGCCGGCGTTGACGTCCAATGTCGAGGGGGAATTCGGAGACAGCGGACGTTGTTTCTTCATGTCAAGGTCAGTTATGATGGAAATGCCGTCGGAACTTCGGGACAGCTTCACTGGAACGCGAGCCATGTCAAGATAGGGCGTACAGAGAACAGACGTGAATGAGAAATTCCCAGCCGTGTATTTCACCTTTTTGCCGGTACCTTCTGACACGTTCAGGTGCAAACCATTAGGGTCTTGATGCGATATATAGGCCCATATGCGCCAGTATGCGTTCCTAAATTCATCATACTCTATATCATGAGCTCCTTTTCCCTCATCACATACAGCGGGAAACCCCTCAAAGTATCCGGCAGGATCCTGAGAAACGACATTTTGGGTATAATACTGCGCTAACGGGCCGGTTGAACAAGAGCCAGATTTCATGGAAAGAGTATACTCCGATTTTTTTTTAGAGACCTCCAAAGTCGCTTTCTCGCACTGGACCTTCACGGTGAGCACATCCACCTCGGCCTCCATTTGGAGCTGGTCGCCCATCGTAAAGTTGTCGGGCCTAAAAGGGCCCCCGTCCTGAAAAGGGGAAAATACATGATTGGCAACAATCCCAAATGGTACATCGGACCCGTTTAACGCTATCCCCTTGGCCCTCATATGCGGGATGGTTGTAACATCGCGAGGTTTGAAATAGTCGGGGCTGAAATCAAAATCATTGATAAGGCGGAGAGAAGTTGAACGCTTGATAGGGAGGTCACGGAGTTCAAATAGGTTTGTTGATACAATTGCCAGTCCATGAACTAGCAATGTGCCAACAATGGCCAAAGAAACTAGATAGTGACGCCTCCTGAGCGACCTGTAGAGAGAAGCAACGTTCCAAGGAGAGAGGTAATCAAGCAGAAGCCCATCAGATGCGGCAACTGGACCGCGCGACATCAGCAACCATGGCGTTAATTGGCACGCGCGGTATTCGACCTGGCCCCAAAAGGCGCCCACAACCATAAACACTGTCACGGACGCTATTAGAATCTCTGCCTGTTACCCGAAGATCCATAGCAAAAGGGACAAACCTGCAGTTGGTCCATAGGTCCATAAGTAGTAGAATTTCCAGCCCTGTGTCTCGATCCCTTGTTTACCATCGCCACGAGCCGCATAGCAGTACAGCGAGACGATTGCGCCGAGCAACGCGAGAAAAGAAGCAATAAGGCTGAGAATAGTCGATCGCCGCAAAAAGAAAGGCTGCCATAGACGTGGAGGATGGCCATCCTTCTGGGGATCACTGTCCCTTAAAAGGTAAAGATCAGACGAATCCGTCTGCGGGATTCTGTCTACCGCGCGCGGTAGTGCTGACATTTCTGACCTCCGTTTGACAGATCCCAGATCTGCCATCAGCGAACTGCCAACGAGGTAGGATCATCGCGCATCTCAAGGAACGTCTCTTTTATTATTAGTAACTTATCCCACGTTTGGTTAGCATGACTTTTCGCAGCCCTTCCTGATCTTCTCCGGCCGCTCGCTGGGAATCGAGGCAGTCTCCGGCAAAAGTCCACAATATTGGCGCCTTGGCTCAAACCCCACAGATTATGGATCTTGGCCATTTTATTAAAGCCAGGATCAGACCAGTGAGAAAGATTCCAGAGGGGCAGAAGGATTGCTAGCAGTTAACTTCCAAAACCAACAGTAATGTCGCGCCAAAGACCCCTGGAGCCTGGAGATGGAGTGCTTCATTTTCATGCAAAGTAGTCTTCCTCCATATGACACCATTGCAAGAGCATGCAGATTATTCTTGGATGGATAGAAGTAGGTATCATGAAGAACTCAAGGCAGAGCATGGAAGACATCTTGACAGAACATCAGAATTGAGTTCTGACAGGAGCGGACGCGCTAGAGCTGGCCCCTGGCACGTGACTTTATAGCACTAACCTAAACCGTGTCTAGCGTATAACTCTATTTTAACCTAGTTCTAAACTGACCTAAAAATACTAGTTCTAGTGGAAGGTTTGGAAAGGGGGGGTGCATCTTTAAATATTCTAACCTTGACATTTAAAATAAAATATTATAGTACTGTAAGAGAACCTAATAAGCCTCTTAACTTCTCTATCTTTATGTACTTTCCATCCTATAGAATAGTTTTTAAAGGGTTATTGTTTCACTCACATTCTTCAGTTTGACAGGATGAAGACCCTTCGCGCTGTATATACAGTCTTAACAGTAATGAACAAGTTGAGAAGAAAAATCAATATTTAAAATTCTTATGCAGGTCTCTTAACATCAGTACCTTAAATAAACAAAAAAAGAAAAAAAGAAAACCCATATCAAAATAGAAGAAAAAAAGAAGTTAAGCCTTGAGATAAAAGAACCTGTTTTCATCCATCCATCCATCCATCCCCTAACTAGTAGGTATAAACCACCCACACCCATTTGAAAAAAATAAAAATAAAATAAACATATAAGACAACTCTATCACAGCTTAAACTTCTCCAAATACTCCGCCGCCGCCTTGATGGCCTCATCTAGCTTGTTAACCTCGGTCCCGTTCCCAATGGATACGGGCGCCTTGCCTCCAGCGCGTCCGCCGACGATGCCAGAGACCGTGCTGGCCCAGTCGTTTGGTGAGGCGCCTTGTTGGCTCAGGTTCTGCCAAATGGTGTTAGTAAATGGACAATTGCATAAAGTTGTAGAAAGGGTGTGCGTGGGGGTGGTGATAACATACCTGCGCAACATGGCACCCGTGCACGACCTTGCCCGCCGAATCCCCTTCATCCGCTGCAAATACATAAACCGACTTATCGGGCATCTTGGTCTTGATAAAATTCAACGACTCACTAATCGCCTTCGGATTCGCGGAAATGGGCAACCGCACAACCATATGCTGTGCATCTTTATTCTCCTCCGCGCCAAAGTACGACGTAATCGCATCAAGCGCCTTCTTCGACTCCGCCTTTTGCGCTGCCTTTTGTCCCTCGAGCACCTTCTTGTGGATCTGCGTGAAGCGTTCGCGGAACTTGGCCTTCTCTACTGCGGAGATGGTGAGCTGGTTGAGGTCGACTTGGAGGAGTTTGGCTTCGGCCTCCTTTTGCGGGCCGAGCGCCATCTTCTCAAAGCGGTCGAGGCGGGCGCCGAATTCCTTGGCGATGCGCTGGACTTCGTGGGCATCTTCACCCGTCACCGCGATGATGCGGCGGATGCCCTTGGCAATTCCGCTCTCTTCGAGGATGATGAGGTCCTTGATGTCACCAGTCTTTTGCACATGCGTGCCGCCGCAGAACTCGATGCTTATATCCTTCCAGCGCGGGTCGTGGACATCCTTGAGGATCTCCTCGAGCTCGACGCCGACAGACACAACGCGGACAGGGTCTGGGTATGTTTCACCAAAGACGGCGCGAACGCCGGAGATCTCACGGGCGACGGAAAGGGGCACCTCCTGCGAGTAGACAGCGCAGTTTTGGCGGATATATTCGGTGGATTTCCGCTCGATTTTCTCAAGGTCGGCGTCAGAGACAGCAGACTTGTGGGAGAAATCGAAGCGGAGCTTTTCAGCTGCGACGAGGGAGCCCTTCTGCTCAACACCATCGCCGAGGATTTCACGGAGTGCGAAGTTGAGGATATGCGTGCCGGTGTGGTTGTTTCTGATGGGCCAGCGGCGGAGCTCGTCGTATTCGGCGATGACGGAGTCGCCGACTGAGAAGGTACCGTATTTCATGAAGCCCGTGTGGAGGACGTAACCTCCGTACACCTGGACGTCTTCGACGGACAGCTCAGCCTTACCATCAATGATAATTTTTCCAGTATCATTTTCCTGGCCACCTTGCTCCGCGTAGAAGTTGGTACGGTCGAGGATCACACCGAACTGGCCGCCCTCGGGAATATCCTTTGTCGAGTCAACAAAGGTCTTGTTATGGTAGATAGCCTTAATCTGAGAGGTGATGTTGCCTCTGCCGAACTTTGCGTCATCATTGGTCTTGGGGACGTCGTCCATGGTCTCTAGGTGGCCTAGGTCATGAACACTAAGCTTTACTGTGTCAGCAGCAAGCTTCCCCTGCCCTTTGCTTGCCTCCTTGGCTTTGAGTCTGGCTTCTTCGAATTCGTCGTTGTCGATCTTCAGCCCTCGCTCCTCAGCCATCAGCTGTGTCAGATCAACAGGGAAACCAAAAGTATCATAGAGTCGCCACACATCCGCACCATGCAGCTTGTCGAGACCCTTTTGCTTAGCCTGTTGAGCGTAATCTTCGAAGAGACGTTCACCGCGGTCTAGCGTCTTCGCGAATGAGATCTCTTCCTCATCAAGAATCTCCATCACATCTGTCTGTTTCCGTCTAATTTCTGGGAACATATCGCCCATCTGCTCAACGAGCGTAGGCACAATTTTGGAGAAGAAATTGCCGATTTCGACATTCATATACTTGCGCGCATAACGTGCGCCTCTCCGGAGGACTCTTCGTACCACGTAACCGCGCCCTTCGTTATTTGGCGCAGCTCCATCGGAGATGGCAAAGGTGAGCGTTCTGACGTGGTCAGCAACAACCCGGTAAGCGGTGTCTATTCCGTCACTGTCCTCAGCATCGAATTTGCCAGTATATGGTCTGCAGCCCGTAATCTCCTGGATTTTGTCGAATAGCGGAGTGAAGACGTCCGTGTCGTAGTTGGAGAATTTGTTCTGGAGAACCGAGACTAGCCGCTCGTAACCCATACCAGTATCGATGTGTTTGTTTGGAAGGGGTCGCAGCGATCTATCCTGTTCACGGTTGAACTCGATGAAGACGTTATTCCAAATCTCCAACACGTTGGGGTCATCTTGGTTGACGAGGTGGGCAGCATTGCGGCCACCGATTCTATCGTAGTGGATTTCACTGCAGGGACCGCAGGGGCCTTGCTCACCCATCTCCCAGAAGTTATCCTTCATGTTACCGGAAAGCAGATGGTCCTCTGCAACACCGGCGGACAGCCATAGCTCCTTGGCTTCGAGGTCTGGTGGGATGCCATTTGCGGGGTCTCCTTCGAAGTAGGTCACGTATAACCGGTCCGGGTCGAGGCCGTAGACTTTGGTGAGCAGATCCCAGGAGTACGAGACGGCTTCTTTCTTGAAGTAGTCGCCGAAACTCCAGTTGCCCAACATCTCGAAGAAGGTCTAGGCGGGGTATATCAGTATCGCCACAGCGCGAACAATTTTTTCCAGGGCACACTTACATGGTGGTAGCTGTCCTTGCCAACATCGTCGAGGTCCTAGCAATTGTTAGCATCTATCCACAATACCAGCAGTGAAGTGGCAAGCGCGTACATTATGTTTGCCTCCCGCACGTATACATTTCTGGGTGTTATGCGCACGCTTGAGCTGAGCGAAATCCGAGTTGGGATCGACGGTGCCGAGGAAGATGGACTTGTACTGGTTCATGCCCGCATTTGCGAACAGCAGCGTGGGGTCTGAGAGCGGCACCACGGAGGAAGAGGGGACTATATCAAGCATCTCATGTCAGTAGGGTGCCCCGCAGCGCAGAAAAAAGAGACAGGCACGTACCAAAGGAGTGGCCGTTGTTCTTGAAGAAATCGAGGAAAGTGTTGCGCACACGCAGAGCAGGCCACACGGGCTGCTCGGGCGAGGAAGACGACGACATGCTGCGAGCCGTGGCGAGACGTGGCCAGGGGGGGGTGGTGTCGAGGAGGAGGATGGCGGGGGAGAAAAAGACGCGGGCAGAAGGCGAAGTTGGCGATGCGGCTCTGCAGACGCGGTCCAGATGAGTCAACGTCAACCGCCGGCCGCACCGCAACCCGCCGAGAGTTCCCCTCATCAACTGCGAGAGCGATCTGTGTGCACTGGCTGCGGAATCCCAGAGATAGCTGTGCAATTGTCTGCAGACCTCCAGACCCCGACGCGCACTTGTCCAGGACCACCGGTGGGAGCGAGTGGATGGCGCCGGCGGTTGTGTCGAGCGACGACCCCCGTGGCAAAAAGCGGCCCGCCGCCGACGAGCTCGAGCGCGACAGCGACCAGCGGCTCACCAAGCGGTTTGGCCTGCTGCATATCGGTATGCTCTCTATATCCATGCTCTGCCTGAAGGACTGCCAAAATATTAATTGGGTCATTCTCCCGTCCAGGCCAACAGCACCCATCCCCCATCCAAAATGCGCCCTCCAAACCCGCCCAAAAACCACCCCCCTCCCCCAACGACTCCATGCAGGTCGACGACACCAAGCACAGAGTCTACATCCACGATCTAGACAGCGAGCTAGCCGAGATCGAGGCGCAGGAGAACAACGTTGCCTTCCTGCCGGAGATCGAGAAGCGTCTCATGGCCGTGCCCAAGTCCGTGCTGACCAACAAGCCGCCTGCAAATAATGAGCTGGTGCTGTACCATGTTCCGTCGTCGTTGAGCCTGCCTGAAACGCAGGATAGTGTGCGTCGGGCGATTATCGAGGCCAGGGAGCGGGCGAGGGAGAAGAAGGCTGTTGAGGTCGAGGCTGCTACTCTTACTGCGGCTGAGACGAAGCATGCGCGGAATGGGTTGTCGTCCACGACGCCTCCTACGGATACCCTCGATAATACACCCGCCTATGGTGCTGACGTTGATGCCATGGATATCGACGACGATAGCTGATGATGCCTTCCAAACACATGGAGAAAGATTCACGCTAAAATATAACCAACCACCTTGGGAAACCCATATTGTGGCCTTGGCTGGTATAGCTATCAAGGTAGGCATTATTGCTGCATGCAAAAGGCAGCAACAGGAACCGTTTTGGCATCGTATACGGACCATGAAATAACACTACAGTCTTGTCAGGACGTTGGGAAAGCCAACCTGTCAAAAGAGTTTCTAGAGAGGGTTCGCCGGGCTCCTATTTATACCGTGGATGCTTATGGGATACGGTAGAGTTCTGTTGAATGTGGCAGGATTGCGATGTTGAGGTGGAGTGGTTGGGGCAAATCCCACATTGTGGACTCTTGCAGACAGCTCGACTCATTCTTGGATGTGTACTTTGGTTTTCTTTTGGATTGGGACTCTATTCATATACTGTATATTTAGGGGAGGTATTTTCGAAGTCTCTATTATTTCGGCTTTGATAGGTTAAGGGGATGAGATTTAGGGGGAAGGGGGAACTGAGAGAGAGAGGCATTACTTGGTTCTTTAGAGGAATAGAGCTGCGTTTTCCTTTCATATCTTTATTTTCTTTTGGGAAAATACTATGCCTTTGTTGGATGGCCTAGTTACTACTCTATGCATATGTGAATATAAACAAACATTGGAATTGTTATCTGTTTTGTGATAATTAAACAATTTGAAGGGGCGGGTAGTACATTACATAGTAAATAATACAAAAAGTTCAAGGCCAATTTTGGGTGAGAGGTTGGTGTATACAAAAGGAGGCAAAGAAGGGCATATTCAAGAAGAGCCTCGACTGATGAGGAAAAGGGGTATGATACAATGAACGACAACTAAGAAAAAGAAGGTGGTAAAAAGGAGAGGAGGCGGCGCGAAAGGAGGAGCTGCACCGGAACAAGGAACAAACAAATGATCTGATCCCGATAGAGTCACCTCCAACAAAATATCATTGAGGAGAGCTAGCCCCCAGTCCTCAGGCCATCACAGCTTCGCCCTCAACCCGGGAGTAAGTGCCGGCTTCACCCACCTCTCCCACGCCACCCCACAACCCCCGCCCTCCTCATTCATCTTCCTATTAATCGGCATCTGTCTCGTCCACTCCATCAGCCTCTCATACGCATTCCCATCATACCCGCCAATCGCCGAGCACAAACTCGCATCCGTAAAATCCCACGCATCTGTTAGCGCAATAGCGTCGGGGAGTAACTCCTCAATCAACTCGTTAACGCACTGTCTGATATCTCTCATTTGATTGAAGTTTAGATACCCGTCTTCAACGAACGAGATGGCGTCGTAGGACTGTGGGTGGATGATGGTTGTGAGGGCGAAGAGGGAGCGGAGGCGGGAGAGAGCTGCGTGGATGTTTGAGTCGATGGAGCGGATGGACTCGGCGGATGTGATGAAGGAGGAAAGGACTAGGGTTTCGATATATGCGCGTGCGGCGGCGATGAGTTCCATTTGGTTCGTGTTGAAGGCGTCTGTTGGGCGGGTGCCGTTGAGCTCGGCCGTTTCAATGTCTGTGGAACATTGCTGAAGCAGGCGGAACGCGCGGTGCTTGAAGATGGATAGCTGAATAGCTGGGTCGAGGAACGTTTTCCCAGAAGCTTTGCATCTCTGTGTCTGTTGAGAGGTCAAGGGTAGCTGGGCGAAAGCTTCTCGAACAATGTCTAGTTGGGGGTGCGCGTCGATTTGTTTCCCGGCCTTGAGTGTTTTCCAACATTTAAGCAGATAGCGGCCGGTTTGTTGGTACATCACGTAGTTTTCTCCCTCGAATGTAGCCGGTGCTGTTGCTTCAGCTACAATTCCTGGTAGCCCGCTTGTCAAGACGAATCCATGCCCACCACAGCTTTTCCTGGCATCCTCTGCCCCATCAGCGGCAACCTGAGTATTCCACGCCTTCAGCCCCGCCAGGAGCATATGGTATAGGCCCATGGAACTATAGTCATTCGTGGCAGCAATCTGCTTGAGACTCTCTTCCAGATCACTAAGCGATTTCCTCGTGAAATGGATAGCATACGATCTTGCAATAACTGTAAAAAGCCGGAAATTTTGGGAACGGTAATGGATGATTGATAGCTCGGGGTTACCGCCACTGGCTCCCTCGGCACCATTATAAAATCCAGCTCCTTGTTCTCGCACAACTGAATATCGTGTTGCGATGGTGGCTGCTTGGGCAAGTTTAAAGCCGGCTCCAGCAGCGATAGTGGTTCGTGCATGCAACATGGTAAGATAGGTTGACTTGTCATGTGGAGCAGGGATATAAGTTCCGTCTCGGGTAACTTTTGCATGACCCATCAGCAGATTCGTTCTCGGGACATGTAGGCCAGAGAATATAGCGTATCCATTCGTGGTGCCATTATACCCCATTTTCATTCCTATGTCGCCAAATTCCACTCCCGGCGCGGGTTTAAAATTGTCGACATTTCGAAGTGGAATTATGAATGGGTGTACACCGTGATCTTTGCCCTTAATAATCAGCCGGGCCATTAAAATCCCATGCGTACATGAAGATGCCATGGCTCCTGGCCAAAATTTTGCAGACGTAAGAGTGGGAGAATCAACAACAAACTCATCCTTGTCTATGTCAAGCGTTGCTGTCGTTTCAATACCCCGAACAAATGTTCCGTGAGCTAGTTCCGTCTGGCAGTAACAGCCACAGATCTTCCCCTGTTTCGCAAGCGGCACCCAATATTCGATCTGTTCTTTTGATCCTTGAAGCTCGATCGTCGGTATAAACATCATATAATGAAGGCCATAAGGCGTACAGTTGCTGAGGGTATAGCGCTGGTCCAAACCGTAGAAGAAATCATGGTTATATCGGATTCCATCGACGAATGCAGCAGTCCCCGACTCCATGCCTTGCAGGTACATTGCGTCGCGGTCCGTGTTTGCATAGATGGCGGGCAGTTTTGACTGGTCCGCGGTACCAGTTGCCTCTTCCACGCGTTGGAAAGCTTCTCGTCGTCTCCTGACCATTTCCTCCCTGTCAAGTGTTCAGTTGGCAAGTGTAGCAACTTCAGGTATAGAGAACATGCTGTCATACCCATTGTAGATGATACATGTCAGTTTATATGGGTCAAAGGTGGCACCCTGCCTAGCCCGGTTCATCAAAATTTGCTGTGTGTTCGGAGAGGCCATAGTGGTAGGAATACCAGAGCAATTGGATTGTTAGGATTGATCAGAGTGAACTTCTCGCCACAGATTTCTTTCACGATGCGAAAAGGGTGTGACTATTCCTTCAGTCCAGAAGACTGGGGATGCCCCTTTTATTAATAGTTTCTGTATGATTTTGGCCCCTTCAACTCACATGCCTGTGATGCCGCCGTCTCAGGTGGGGCTTACGGAGATGATATCCGTGCTAGTAGCATCTATCGGCCTGCTTGGAGATCTTTGGCGTCGTCGCTTGCAGCCCGGAATGCCACAGATGGACCCCAAACCTGTAATAGTCCCCGCCCCCCCTTTGGAGATGCAACCAAGGAGTTGCCCCCAGTTCTCGGCAATGCCCAAGGATTGGCGATGCGGGGTCCGGCATCGGCAGAGGCCAGATATACGGTCAACCTGCTTCATCATTCCTCAAATAGCGTTTTCAGGTGCGGCTGATCCTCCCTGATTCGAATGATGTCTGATATCATGGGATAACACAATCTGAAGTATAAATAAAGATCGGAGCTAAAATATGCAGTTAGAAATACGAGGAGCGGTGCCGTCTGTCGAACATGGTCCCCGCCCGGCAGTTAGTTAAGCTCAACGGAGCGCCAGCTAGTGTATCTTGGTGTCCTCTTCATTGGACATCTGGTTTTATTCTCGTGGGTCAACGAAAGCTTACTGGAGAACATTTGACCAGAAGCCGGATGATATCCTAGCTCGCATATATGAAAACACATATTATAGACGGCCGTAAATGCGTTCATGGTCAGCTCTCCTTGAGTCAAGGTTTATGTTTTTCGGCATTAGCTGCGACATTTTGTTCCGTATGCTGCTTGGCAGTGTAGCGTTTAGCAAGATTCACACCACTCCACGAGAGGATAGCTAAGAAGAATAGACCGCATGCCCGCACGAATGAGGAAGACCAAGATGTTGTTCAAGTCTTCGGGGTCTGTTGTTGACTTGATGTCAGAACTTTATCGACACATAAAATTGCTTGGCACCTAACGAATCAAGCTACGCTAGACTGTTTTCGGAATAGTAGAAAGATTGTCGGAATAACGTTGGTCCGCCGGTTCCTGATGGCGAACAGCGTTGAGGATTCCAAGACTTCGAAGGATATCGTCACGCCTTTAAAAGGGAATAGGTCTTCTGAGTACATATATCCCCCTGGAACTCCGCCTGCTAGGCTACCGCATTCTACCGATTCTTTGTTCCTAGTGATTCTGAGCCAACAGCACCGGGATTCCAGGCCATGACAGCGACTGCCGGCCCCCAGCGGCCACCGTCTCCCAAGGAGAAGCGCAAGCGTGATGAAGAGGATGGCACAGATGTTCGTCCTCATGGCTCCGAAAAGCCCCCTTCGAATTTTACAAAGAAGCCAAAAACCATAGGCCCAACTTTGCCGCCTCTCAATGTCACCCAAGATGACAGTAGCAGTGATAGCGACGATGATTACGGACCGTCCCTACCTCCAGCTGGCGGAGCTGCTGCTCTGAAGGATAGCCATAGCGGTTTTGATCGCAACGAGAACCAGGCTACTTCAGCGGTCTTAATGCCAGAGATTACAAAGCGGGACGATTGGATGCTTAAACCTCCGGAACACGATGACTGGTCGTCGCGCGTCGATCCGACGAAAATACGGAATCGCAAATTCAATACCGGCAAAGGCGCGACCACTAAGCCTAAGTCGGGTCAACCGGGAGTCGGAACTTGGACCGAAACCGCAGAAGAGAAGAGAAAACGGCTGGAGGCTGAAGTGATGGGAATCCAGGCCCCCGCAAACTCCGCTGCAGGGCTGGAAGGTGGAAGTTCCGAACAGGACGCTGCAATGGCGAAACGGGTCCGAGAGTATAACGTATGTAGACCATGCAGCCAGCAACGAGTAAACAAATAACTAACATGTTTTACAGGAAAAGCAGAGGAAAACCACATTGTATTCACAGCATCAGTCTAGTACGTCCAAAGAGGAAGAGGACGATCCTAGCGCGCGTCCATTCGATAAAGAAAAAGACATTCGTGGTCCAACAAAAGTCAACCAAGCCCAAAGACGTGAGCTGCTCAACCGGTCTTCGGATTTCAACACTCGATTTTCTGGGGGAAAATTCCTATGAACGCCTCGCCAGAGAGTATTTGGCTACCGCTATTTCTGCAATATCAGTCGTGGACTGTATCTCGCCGATACGAGGTCCTGGTCCTACAGGCTTGGTCACGCAACACGAGACTTCCATCTATTTTGTATGAAGCAGAAACCGATTCGGGCTATGCGGATGGCTGGCTAAACCAGAGAATACCAGAAAACCGATCCTAGACGATCCCATTTTTCGGATCCCGAGACCTTGTACCACAGTACTTTTCGCAGTGCATGGGAGATCTGTGCACGGATGGATCCAATGCCACGGAGGTCACATGATTGCTGCGGGAAGTTGGTAAAGATTTTATAGAACGTATTCAGTCCATAAATAATCGGCCCCCGAGCGATTAGGCCGCCGAGTTGGGCGGACGACATGCTTCGACTGCGGAGGAACATTCCTGTGATCAGTATCCCGCCGCCAACATCCGAGTCTCGTCACCGCATCGGGAAATTTCACCGTCTACTAAAAATACATTATTCAGTAACATAGCCAGAGTTATGTTGCCACGCAAGTACTAGACGTTGTGGATATTCCATCGAAGCATACCAATACGATCGAGATCTTTCGGCGACCAATATGTTGAAAATAGAAAAATATTAAGTTTATTGGCATGAGCTTATTGGCATTTAGCTTTTGGCTCATAATTACTTATTTCCCCAAATTCACTACCAAATTCCCCATCACAGAGCGAAATTGACATCCCCTCAGTTAGTCCTTACGCAGGATTTACATACGCCTAGCACGACAGTGACCTTATCAGGAAAAATTTAAACGGGCCTGTCAGCGACAGCTATGCTCACATTCTGTCGCACTGTTGGATTGTCCTGTGCAACACGCCTGCAGCAACGGCATGGCTCTGTCATTTCATCCGCCTCCCCAACCCTGAGCATCCTTGCCTATATCCATCTGGGGTAATAGGAAGCAATATCATGTTGAGGAGCAAACGCAAGTAGTGAACTACTCGTCGCATAAACCACCTAACCCCCATTTCTAACACCAAGGAACAACTCCCGAGAAAACCGCGCTACCATGGAACCAGATTATTATTCCATCCAAACTATTTGTGACGAGATTCGCCGTGGGGCTAAATAGATGTAGTGCCACGTTGAATTTGGACAGAAAATCGGACGCACTATTGCTCGGCATTCCATAGGCATGTTCCCCACCTGCATGTCTGGGATGTAGATTGTTCTTGTACAGTACATTCGTGCTTTATGTCCCATAAGACAACAAGGGTCGCTCGCTGATCTGGCAGCCTCACATTCCTTGGAAGCAGAGGGAAGTATTTGAGAGTACAGTATCTCATATTCCTCTATCCCGCTACTGCAAAAGGGATACCTGACCCCGACCATGTGGTCGTCTTTATTCCTATTTCTCGCTCTCTGTCTCGTGGCACTAGGGGCCGCGCAACAACTTCCACCTACTGATGGCCCTCAAGCGGGTGAATTCTTCATTCGGGGGAAGAGAGACACAACCTCAACAGAGAAAAGGGGATACAGCTCTTTCCTAACCAAAAAAACCGAAGGTCAGCTTGCTCCTCCATCGTCCTTAACCGGAGATACCAATTTACCAACACTGACCATTAGAATTCCTACTCAATGGCACGAATATCCCAGACGTCCCCTTTGATATAGGCGAAGCGTATGCAGGCCTTCTTCCCATTTCATCGGAGGCGGATGAGACTGCGAAATTGTATTTCTTTTTTATGCCCTCGCAGAATCCTCTCGCGGCAGATGAGATCACAATTTGGCTCAATGGAGGCCCCGGCTGTAGCTCCCTGGAAGGCCTATTCCAGGAGAATGGCCCGTTCATCCACCAGTATGGGACATTTGCTCCTGTGCGGAACCAATGGAGCTGGACCAATTTGACAAATATGGTGTGGATTGAACAGTGAGAGTTCCAACCTTAATTACTATAAGCTATGGCATTTACTGATAGGATATCGACAGGCCAGTTGGCACGGGGTTCACGCAAGGGACTCCCACTGCACGAAATGAGGACGACCTTGCCAAGCAGTTTCTGGGTTTCTTCAAAAATTTTGTGGAAACATTTGGGCTTCATGGGAAGAAGATATCTATTACGGGCGAAAGTTATGCTGGGGTCTATATTCCATATATTGCAGACGCAATGTTTAACAAAGAGGACAAGGAATATTTCAACATCCAAAATACCCTACTCTTCGACCCATCAATAAACGATGAACGAGTTCTTACACAAAGTAAGTCCCGTCCCCGTAAAATAAAAACAATCACCCAACTAACACCCCATAGTCCCCGCCGTCGCCTTCGTGGACAAATGGTCGGGCCTTTTCCCCTTCAACACCTCATTCAAAAACCACATCCATACCCTCGCCAATGACTGCGGCTACACGAGCTACCTAACCACCAACCTCGTCTACCCACCTGCAGGCCCTTTCCCGCCCCTATCCCCACTCAATCCTGCCTGCAAGCTCTACGAAATAATCTTCGACGCCATAACGCTCATAAACCCCTGCTTCGACGTCTACCAAGCCGCAACCACCTGCCCGGTCCTCTGGGACCCGCTCGGTTTCCCAGGCTCATTCTACTACACGCCCCCCGGCGCCCAGATCTACTTCAACCGCACAGACGTGCAACAAGCCATCAACGCCCCGCCCACTAACTGGAGCGAATGCCCCCCTGACAGCTCCCCCCCTGTCTTCATAAATGGCAATGACACCTCACCCGCATCCTCCTACTCCGTATTACCCGCCGTCATTGAGCGGTCCAATCGCACCATCATCGCGCATGGAGATTTAGACTTTCTCCTGACCGTGCAAGGCACGCTGCTGACTATCCAGAACATGACGTGGAATGGGGCGCAAGGGTTCTCAGCAGAGCCGGATGGGGAGCTGTTTGTACCGTATCATCCCAAGGGGGCCGTGGAGTCGATGGGCGGAGCGGGGGTGATGGGGAAGTTTCGGACGGAGAGGGGGCTGACGTTTGCAGAGCTGTTTTTGACGGGGCATATGGTGCCGCAGTATAGTCCTGCGGCGTCTTATAGGCTTGTGGAGTTTATGTTGGGGAGGATTGATGATTTGGGGGAGTGATTTTTTCTTTTGTTTTATTTTCTTTTTGTTTGGGATAGATGTGTGGTTTTAGGGGATTTCAAGGGGTTCCTTGACTTACCATGTCTCATTTTGATGGTGTGCTATCTTATGAAAATGGTTTTTTCATTGCGGCTTATCCGGTTCCATTCTATAACTCATGATAAAATAAAACCTCCTCATGTTAACAATACATCTTGTAGTGCCTACGATCCCTAGTACCTATCAATGACGTACTGGCTAAGGATAGCATGGCACAAAGAAAGAAAGAAAGAAAGGACAAGAACAAGAAAATGAAAAGAAAGAAAAGAACAAGGTGGAAATATCCCTCACATCTCAACATCTGCACCCAGGTTTTTTCTTTTCTTGTATGCAACTTTCCTGAATCCATGGCTAGCTAGCTATTCTTGACAACCAACATCAACAAACGCATGGCTCCAACCGCCAACACTGCCTAGTTAGTTGGCTAAAACAGCCCATACTGGATTAAATGCACGAATTAGGGGAAAAAAAGGAAAGACCCAAATTACATGAAGTACTGTTTGTTTGTTTGTTTCGCCCTGGATGCCAAAAGTATATTTGATAGCTGGATATCTTTCTACCTAACGAGTGACGATACTCGGGCGCTGGGAAGACCATATATACAAATGCAGTGATTCAAGGGTACCTATCCAGAACAGGCAGTTAACTGCACATCTCCACCACTCAGATAAGAGACCTAGCTCCCTGTGGTTCCATCAAACATGAACATTACCACTCTCTACCCAATCAAACCGCCCGTTCCCAATCCAATCATCCGGTCCACAACGCAGGTCCTGGAATCGGATAGCTCGTAAACTCTCCATAAAGATTAAACAAAATGCCCGGATCCGACGCCGTATAAAACGACGTCGCCGCCGTTCCCCCAGGGCTCGCACTGCCACCCCCAGTAACCTCCAAATTGATACACTGCGGATAACTCTGCGCCCCATTGGCATTGCCAGCCGAATGCAGCGCAATAATCTCATGGCGGAGCACATACTTTCCCGGCGCCAGGGAGGCCGGGATAGTCGTGGTCCACGTCAGGCTGTTGGCGAGTAGCTGGTCCGAGGCCCAGGTGCCCGGGTTCGAGCCGGAGATTAAACCGGACTCAGCCGTCTTGGCCCAGCTGAGGCTGGTCTTGTCGATGCTGGACCAGTCGGTAGAGGCTGGGACGGCGGCCATGTATTCGATCACGGGCCCGTGGTGGGAGTCCGGCCATGTGTTCCATGTTAGATCGATGGTGCTGCCGGCGGCGACGGTAGCGGCTATTGGGGCGGGGGTGGATCCCCGGTGACAGATTATGTCTGCGCTGCCGAATTGGTCGGGAGCGACGAAGCCGTTGTCCGTTACGGTGGTGCCCCAGCCGATTGTGTCGGGGTGGTCTGGATTGTAAGGATAGTCGTCTGCGAGCCAGCCAGTGTATCTATTTTTGGGCGTTGTGTTAATTAATCAAGAACTTGACGATCGGGAGATCTACGTACGTAGTGCCGCCGATGGTAATAGCTGAGAGATACCCATGAGCGGTTACCTGCCGGATGGATAGAAGTCCTGCAAGCAGGAGGGTTGTCCGAACAGGGAGCATCCTCACTGGTGGGGTGCTTTTTTCAGATATATTAGGATAGGTAAGGTAGATTCGTATATAGATGTGCTGATAGGTATGAAGCGTAATTAAAAGTGTACAGGGGAAGATTAAACAACGATTTTCGAGAGATCAGAGCGGCTTTTGTATCCCAGGGCCAGGGAAGAGGGGACATAATCCCCACAGGCAAAATTCCCTTCTAGGTTCTTGGAGAGGTAATTCCGCAGCTGGCCGCGTGTCTCGGGGTGGGCTCTCATGGAAACCAAATTTGCCATTGGATCTCTACCCCGTCATGAGAAGAGGAGAAAGGTCATAGTTGAACGGAGCTAAAATATCAATGGAGCAAACGGAGTCGGCAGGGGGGATACGGTCCGTAGGGTCCGTATAGACATTTGTATCGAGAGGGGGGAGAATCATCACTGCTACCATCTTCAATGGTGGCACATGGCACACCGGGGGGGGAAACTCCGTGCCAAAATCTGATAAGTCCCAGGAAACACGAATGGATAATATCCTCAACCCTGGCATAGAACTAGGGCGCAGACGTGGATAAACAGTTAGAGGGGACATCGTCCAATTTAAACCCTGCAGTGAGATCATTTGAGCACTATTGATTTGGCAAGCCGCCAAAAGCCAACAAGAGGGATCAAGCAGGTCATTATGCAGGGCCTCTAGCAGTGGCCAAGAAAGGAAAAGGAGGGAACGCGGAGAGAGGGGTAAAGAAAGAATTCTTCATCCTTGTTTCCAATTCGTCACACTGAGCGCCAAGTTTTTCCGTATACTGATTTTTCTTCCGTCAGTTGTAGGTGTTCTGTTTCCTTCTCGAAACAGGGGGGTTGAGCATTTCCCCAGACCCCGCAATTTATCCACTATCCCGACTGACGTGAAGAACTGGGGAGATCCCCTTGCCCTAGCTCGGGTTGCATTTTGGGTGCCGATAACCCTGGCTGGACACTTTCGAGAGGGCTGGAAGCCGGGTTTAATAAAGAAATCGCATGGCAGTCATCCATGAGCATGAGTTTCAAAGCACCTATCCCGGGAATCCTAGGAGGCTTGTCTCTCATGACGAGTATCCGTTGTAACCCTGGAAATCCCTCGACCTTCAACGGCAGCCATCTTGCATCCCGCGCCAAGACGGAAAAGGCCCAAGTTCCCTCTGTCGCATTTTGAGAGTCCCGCAATAGCCAAGAAAACGAAGTAAAGGTCTTAGAGCACAAACTTGTGTGGCAATTAATATATTCTTCGATGGCGAGAGGTTGGAGGAGTTGATGCCCTGAAATGGCGCTAGTCCGAATAGGACAAGTATGCCGATCCATGGCTGAAATAGCCCACTTTAATAGGCCATGACTAAGCGGAAATGCAAGTCACGTGGCAGAGTCAAACCTTAATTATGCAACCCAAGCCCTAATTCGACTTTCTGATATCAGACAATTCTCATCACATTCGGCCTCTGTAAAGATGTTTCCTGGCCAGATATACTGCAAATTACTATTTAGCCAGGCAGAAGGCCATAATTTCTTTTTCAGAGTGCCATAAGAATAATCTAGCAGTTGCCTACATAAAGGAGGGTTAACAACACAACTTGTACAATGCTATACAAGCCTCAATTACTCACTTATACTCACTTATGATTCTTATGCAATGCATCATTTAGTCTCTCAGGCCTTTACAGCCATCAAATCTACAGGTGCATGTGATCTATATAGATCTACATGACCTGCATCTATAGCTACTACATGTATACAGCCACTGCATTCCTTCCTTCCACTACTATAGCTAGTTAGTAAGCAGAGCAGACCAACCTTATGTCAGCCACAGATCTTCCATGATTCTAGAAGAATCAAGCTTATTTGACATCATTTTCATGACCTCCTACATTATTATAGCAAATAGTAGCATGTCTGCAAGTTTGATGGGTTAACTGAAGAGCTACAATCCTTATCCATGAGTTTTTACTGGGCCAACCCCCTCTTCACCAATAATAGACTACTAGGATGTCTGTGGAACTAACTGTTGAAGCCATCTACTCTGCCCATCAATTAACTACTTACATTGCTGATAAAGGCACTTACATTTCCCTCATCAGCATATAAGTCAAGCTAATAGCTGAGTACATCACTGTAAATATAGATTGTCCAGAGCCTCCTCCCAAGTTAAATACTCTACTAAAAGATTGAGTCAGAATGTGAAGCTTTAGCATTACAGCTACAGGGGAGAGTTCAACTACAGAACAGCTAGAATATTCAGCAGACTAGGTGATAGATAAAGTAGCTTTCAGAAGTGACATCAGAAGATTTATGAGAGGCACAAAATACCTACTAAAGGACTTGAGCTATAAAGCCTACATTAAATCTCATGCATTCCAGATGCTTACATCTGATACCACTGAATCCTTCAAAGCTCTCTTAGTCTTGCCATCAACCAAAGAAACAACAACAAATGGATGATTCAAATAGGAATCATCAGCTAATATGGAAGCTGCTGAGGAAGGACCAGGAAGGACTGTATTGAGATGAGCAGTAAATACATCATATCTATCTAGTGTCTACCCCCTGATGATTTAATGACTGAGACTGACTACTTAATTGGGTAATAGATCATCTTAACTACTGATAGAGGATGCCAGGTTATCTGCAGCTGCTGTTACTGGCTCAGAGCAATCAAAACAAACTGAAATTCCTTCTATTTCTCTCCCATCTTCTTCTTTCTTTTCTAACTGCACTGCTATGACTTCAGCTACAGTCAACTCAACCAGTAACAATAAAGACATCATGAAGAATCCATAATGTCAATATTCTAAGTCAACTACATCTAGACTGGCTGCTGAGACCATGAATTTTCATGCATGTTTAGTTTGATTTGGTTTGGTTTTAGTCACACATGAGTGACTAAAACATGATTTTAAATTTTAAAACAGGTAAAATGATCAACCTTTTTAATTTAAAATGGGACCAAACATGACTAGAATTATTCCATGATACTTCCATGTCACTTCTTGGCATTTCTTGGCAAAAAACTACTATTTTTAGTATACTTTTTAGGGAATTTTCCTAGATTTCCAGGGTCAAAATTGGATTAAAAATTTCCTAGTTT
>JANTQF010000285.1:0-46296 GCA_032988165.1 Emmonsiellopsis sp. PD_33
GAGTGTTGGTAGCGCGCACCCGTTGTCGCGGCGTCGGGAGCGAGACGTAAAATAGTCAGAAAATAAACGAAGAGAGGCAAAAGAGAGGTAGGATATGGGAGGGATGAAGAACGTGGCGAAAGGCGAGGATGGGGGGGAAGTGGAGAAGGGAGAGAAGGAGAGAGTAGTGGAGGGGGGGGGGGGGGTGTAAAAACTGCAGCGAGGTACCTCAATGAAATTCACTTTTGCATGATGAGTTCTGTCGTTATCCATTAGTCGTAACTGCATTTTCGTGGCAATGCGACGCTCTGCATCCTAACCGTAGCTCTGATGCTCGAAAACTGGGAACAAGCATCGTCGACCGAACGGTACAGATCCGTCAAAGGCGTATTAAAGCTGGACGTCTCCTAAGTAGAAGACTTTGGAGTGGAGATGTTGATTTCCCTGCGGCAACCAAGGGGAGAGCTGGAACCTGCGCGGAAGTTCTCCTTTCGTGGACTGGAATTTTCAGACCTAGTGACACCAGCTGTAACTGGCATCACGGTTTTTGAGGATCCGTTTGAGAGGCTATCGGCCAATGGGCCTCGAGGATTGGGAACTACCCGACGGTAGCTTGGTGTATTCTCAACGTTGGCTGCATTCCCTCGAACCCAGGAGTTGACACGAAGGCTGTTAACAGACTTGTTCATCATCGGGCCCCTTTTATGATAGTCAGCTATGAAAATCAAAGCAATAAGGAGGTAAGGAGGGTAGCTTACGGTGGAGAAATTGAAGTTGCCGGTGTCCAGACAGGTCCAACTCCCAGTGGAGAAGGATAGCTAGTCTGCGAAGTTGGGCTAAAGTGGGAAGCAGTCTGTTGCAAACGCTGGAGGGTCGGTGACGGGGTAGATCCGTTAACTATTTCGACAGAATAGTTGTACTCGCCAGCACGGTAGGCACGGCGTTCGTTGCTTTGGTGTTTCAACTGCTTCTGGGCTTTGGTGTCCGCAAAACGAAGGAGAAGTTTGACTCCGTCCTTGGCAGCAACATTGTGAAATTGGCCCAACACTTTCTCAGCAATTTCACGGCTCTCGAATCTTAGACAGCATGTGTTAGAATAGAAATCTTCAATCAAGGGGACAATAGAAAGGGAATATCGAACCTGGCAAATCCGACCTCCTTGCTAACACCCGTACTCTCATCGCGGCTGATCTTCTCGGAGACGACCTGATATGGTTGGAAGTGACGGCGAAGGTCCTACGAACGGATATAATGTCAGCCACCAAACAGAGTAGGAGATTGGATGAGGTGGAATCTTACAGCTTCAACCCAGTCGATAGGAACATTGGTGCAGTAGATGTTAGTAGAACTCTTGTCTTCGAGATCCTTCAATCGGGAATTGCGAGATTTCTATGACAGTTAGTTTCTACCCCCCCCAAAAAAGTATAATAGATAGACACCTACCTGGGCGAAACTGGCCTGATAACCAAGATGGAAGAAACCACGAATGCAATTTTCACAGGCATCGAAGCTGAAGAACTGAACAAACCCAAATCTATATCTACAGTTAGCAACTAAGATCGGCGAAGCAGTGAAAAAGAATAACCATACCCTTTGCAGAGGCCAGTTTCAAGGTCAACAATTGCCTTGCAACGATCGATTTTTCCAAATCGGGATGCATAGGCAAGCAACATCTCATCGGTGGTTTCAGGAAGGAAGCCACGGATGTAGACGTTTGTAATCCCCTCTCTATTCTCAAGGCATTTGGCCAAGGTCAAGTCGGACGGATTAGTCCACATAGCGGGAACAGCACGAGGAATTGGAGGATCCTGCTGCATCAAGGCGTCAAGATCCTGCAAGACATAACCACCTGCACCCTTCATCATCTGGAAGGGGAGATAGGGCTGCTGGGCCACTGGCGGGGACGGGGTATTGTAGTTGTACATCATTGGAGAGCGATCCATCGAGGCAATCGCAGGGTAACACTCCTGCTGCCCAGCTTGGTCGAGTCCGGGGGTGCAGGGATGGTTTTCCTCGACAGAAGACCACGAATCACGACGAGGACCAGAGAGATCAGGTGCCTCTCCATTCAAGGCATAGGGCCAAGTGTAGCCTGCAACGGATCCTGGAACCATGGAGGGACCAGTGACGAAGTTAGGGTATAAGCCGGTGGGCAAATATGGCACTGAATTACCTTGGTCAGCTGCTTGGATATTGGACTGTCCACACTGGTTGGTAGTGGGTATACCACCAAACATACTTCCATTAGGCACAATCAGGTATTGTCCATTGTATGGACGCTGCATGCCAGCCAGATCAACGTTGCCAGCATGGGGAGCATGAAGACCCTTGAAGGCACCAAACTTACCACCCGGACGCTGGTCCTGCAGATTCAGGTTGCCAAGGCCCTGGGTTAAAGCTTGGAGACTTGCGTCCCCCATGTTTCGGTTGACCCCGTTGGGCTGGGAAAACCGCTGATAGAACCGATTCTGCGGCTCTTGATTGTAAGCTCCGTGGTTCTGTCCCTGAGCAGGGCCAGCCTCGCTGGACGAATGCGGCACCTGGTTTTGGGCTTGCATGGTTACAAACTGGGTATTCTGATACGGCAAAAAAGCCATTAGCATGCAAGCAAAGGCAGAGAAATAAGGAGACGTGGGGAAGGCAGATAGCAATCCATCCAATAAACACCCCCCTGAAAGAGGGGAGTTCGAGGCAGGAAAATCCACTTACCTGATCGACTGGGGGATCAGACTGGCTCAAACGAGAGTTTTTGGCGAGAAACCCGAGCTTCTCAAAGATATCCATGTTAGTGAACTCAAAGGGAGAAAAGCACCACTGGAAGCAAAAGGACAAAGCACGTAGTAAAATACTGCACCTACAACACGGCCCTTTGGATGCGGATGGAATCACAGAGAGGTCGTGGATGTAGGGAGAAAGCAGGCTAGCTACGAAACGAAGACAGAGCGCAGCAACGATGATTCAGATGGGAACGGGAAGAGGAAAAGATGCAAGACGAATGAGCAGACAGAATGCTGAACGATGGAGAGTGGAGGAATGGAGCTTTAGAGATGGGGATAAAGCAAAGACGGCCAGATAGATGCTGACTCAATGTAAGAAGAGCGAGAGGAAGATGGTGATGGATGGAGATGAGGATGGGAGAGGATGGGAGAGGAGAGAAGAAGAGAAGAAGAAGAGGGAGGGGATGGGATGAGGTTGAGGTTGAGAAGCGAGAAGCGAGGGGCGAGGGGAGCGGCAGGAGGTTGTCAGGGGAAAGCGCCCTCTCAGCCTCAACAACACAGAAACCACCACCCACCGCCCGGAAGGAGAACAACACACCAGCGTCAATTCACCGTCTTCAATTCACAGCCAGCAACAGGCTCCAGCTTCCCGGCCAGCGAACGAGTCACGGGAGGAAATATTTCGTCCACCAGCTTCACTGGCAGGAGGGGTATACGCAACTGACTGCCTCTCGTACATACCACGTACACTCCCTTCACCAGTCCTTCCCCTATGCCAGGTCTACAATGGAAGCTGACTTCCCATATCTAGGAAGCATGCTGAGTACGCAGGAGCAACACGTATACAGATGGAAAGATTGAGACTAGGGAAGAGGAACGGGGATGGCAAATAGCGAAAGCATTCCATCCCACTCCTCTCAGGGGAAATCAACCAGAGAAGGATACTACTCCTGGCTACGAGAAAGAATACCTTCTCAACACCTTCCAACCAGGAACAGAGGCAGAATAATAGAATAAATGCCATAGACATTGAGATATCCGGAAAGAATAGACCCTCACAGCACATCTTAGCTAGCCCCTATCAGAAGGGCTGGGAGCCGGTGGTTAAGTTAACTATCTCATAACTTCCCCAAAGACGCTTTGATGCCTCTTTGCTGTCTGGTAGTCAAGCAAGACCGGGTATATGAAAAGAAAAGGGACAAGCAATAGAAACGAACGGCATCAGAGATAGCCTGACGAACATTCCTACCTCACATCCCAAGCCCAAGGGACACCTGCACACGTCCTCCCTTGGTTGCCCTTGCATCGAGTCTGACATCCACGCCCGTCCCTGATCCCCGACTTCCAAAACCACCCCCCACCCCTTCCACGCATCCATCAGAGCCATCAACGACAGGTGAGATCCGTTCGATTCCTCCCAAGCATCCTTCCCTATTCACAGCTTCAAGTATCAAGACAGCAACAAACAAACGGCAGGTGAATACAGTCGAGAACAGTCAGTCAGTCAGTCCCATTCCTCCCTCATGGAAGCAGGATGATGCATGTATGCATGTATGTATGTAATATCCCCCTCCACAAGGGAAAACCAAGCCAAATCAAACGCACACACAAACACATGGTCCTTTGCTCAGAAAGACACACCACTTACCTACCTACCCAGTATCCACATACCATACCCAGATCCCTCCCCCCTCCCTCCCTCCATCCCATCGGCCCCGCGCGGCAAATATTCCGATCCCACCCACCAACAGAGCCATGTCGACAACAAGGGAAAAAAAAACACATCGGCAATCATCAATCACTCACTTAACCTTAACCCCACCCCCAACCCCACAATCGGCCCCCGCGCACGGCACATATCTTGATATCATGATATCCGATATGTATCCGTATCCGTATCCGGGAAAATCATCAGGAATCAGAGAAAAAGAACCTTCCAGTCTGCCATTCTCCACTCTCCACTCTCCAGTCCAGTCCGGCAATGGTTGTGAATGCGGGAACAAGAGCGGCAATCCATTCTCGCGGCAAAAAGCCCATTCGGAACGTCCGAACGGGTTCAGCTTCGCGGAATGGCGAAGGTTGGATGTTGCCAAGACGAGCAACTAGCTAATTACGTAATATTTTCGGCTGTTCGGAGCCGAAGGGGTGGTCATGTGATTTACCACTGGAGATGGATCCATTGAGATGAGATGAAAGCTGGGGGATAGGAGGAAGGTAGGGAATATAGAAGAGGAGGATGAGAGGGTGTCTGAGTTAAAATGTGAATATTTAGATATATTTATATAGGTGCAGTAATCGTAATGAGTAGCTGCAAATGATTAAATAGAAGATGCAGAGCAGAAAGCAGGAAAGCAGGAAGAAGAATAGAATAGATGTGGAGAGATATATGCAGAAACTCTGACACAAAAAATTAATGACGACAGAAAATGGTAATATGGATAATAAGAAATGAAACGAAAAACCACCGTCAAACAAGGAAGAAATCCAATGCCGTCTATAACAAGGGCGAAAAAAAGAAAGAAAAGAAAAAACAAGATCAGTCCATTTATGCATTGCATTCATCAATCACCAGACCCCACCCACCCATATAGAACGGGACAGTTCAGTCGCTCATGACCAAACATCCTCCTGGTACGATCCGTTATTCCGCATATGCTTGACAAGCTCCTCGCCCTTCTCCGGCGCCAACCCTCGCTGCTCAGCCATAATCTGGCCCAGCGCAAGATTAACCTCACGGGCCATGTTGGCAGCGTCACCGCAGACGTAAAAGTTGGCCTTTTGGAGGAGCAGGTCGTTGATGAGCTTGGCGTTTTCGCGGATCTTGTGTTGGACGTAAACCTTTTGGGAGGTTTCGCGGGAGAAGGCGGTGATGACTTGGAGGGAGTCGCCAAGTTGGGAGGCGAAGGACTAGATTGGGGATCAGGGTTAGCTGGCTGGGTAAATATTCATTATTGGGGAGGGTGAAGATACATACCTCCCATTCATCTTTGTACAGGAAATCCTCTTCCCGCTTTCTGCAGCCGTAGAACAGGACCGTGGGACCGACTTTCTCGCCCTTGGCGGCTTGAGCAGCGCGTTCTTGAATAAAACCACGGAATGGCGCAACACCAGTACCAGGACCAACCATGATGATGGGTTTCGAGGGGTCAGAGGGGAGCTTGAAGTTCGAGTGGCGGACGTGGACGGGGACGTGGATTCCGTCATACTTGTTTCGCGGGCCGTTGATGGCATATGTCAGGCCATGGGAGTCGGGGTTCGGGTCTCCATGTTGTTTCTGCTTCAGGGCGAGGAGGTAGTTGGTCGTGACACCTTTGAGGTTCTGGGTAGCTCCGGGAACACGTATCGATTCGACAATGGCGGTGATGCTGATCTTGTGCTTTTGAACCAGATTGGAGGACGAGATGGAGTAGTATCGGGGCTGGATCTTAGGGATACCTTCGATGAGCAAGGAGAACGGGACGGCGGAGAAGGGCTCTGAGGTGATGTTTTGCAATGCTTGGGCGATATTCAAGTACTGGCTGGCAATTTTTTCTTGGAAATAATCCTTGTCGCTTCCCAATCGTTTCAGTTCAGTCCGGGAAGCTTCATTGGGAGCAAAGGCAGCAAGAGAGGCGACGAATTGACGGGAAGCAGGACCGCAGATTTCCATATGGTATCTAATGGCGGCATCGTAGGTAGTCGGGGTGGGAAACGGAACCTTGGCAGTGATATCGAGGGGCTTGACCTTGATTACCATATTAGCCTTATCGGCAACGTCGAAAACCTTTGCGAAACGATCGACCTCCACGCCGGCGTTGGTAGGCCAGATTGCGATGTGATCACCGGTTTGGTAGGAGAGGTTGCTTCCTTGGACATCGATTTCCATATGTAGGCAGTTACGGTCCTTGACGGTAAACAATTCGCGAGACTCGACGATAGGGGCGATATACGGGTTGTGAGCGTGGTATGGCCCCTTGGAAGTACCCTCGAGGTGGTTCTGGTTCGGTTCGCCCAAATAGATATGGTCGGCCTCGTGAGAAGTATCCGGTTCCTCGATAACAGAAAAGACAGGCTCGTAGACAGCTTCACGTTCCTCTAGGCCCATCTCCTCAGCCAGAGCTTTCCACATGGGCTCTTTCCAGGCCAGATAGTCTTCCTCCATTGTACCCGCACCATCGTCGCCCTCACCAGCCTCTCCGATCCTCTGGGCTCCGAGCTTCTTCATGGTGGCATCGACATTCCTAACCATCGAGTTGAAATGCTCATAGGTGTTATTTCCCAAGCCGAAAGCGACATACTTGATGGCAGAAAGCGGTTTATCGTCGGCACTTCCGCCGTCCTCGAAGGAGACATCTTCGCCGGTGATGAACTGGTAAAAGTCCACCGCGTTATCCGTGGGTTCACCTTCACCATACGTTGCCAAAACAAAAAAGACAATCTTATCCTCGGGGAATTTGTCGAGATTCTCGTAGTCGTAGTCTTCGAGGTCGGCAACCATGGTCTTGAGGCCGAATCGCTGCGAGCCTTCCTTGGCCAACCTCGAGGCATAGTCTTCAGCGGTACCGGTCTGGGAGCCGAAGAAAATCACACAGTTCTTGCCGGTTTCGTCTAGTTTTTCTATGATATCCCTTGACTTGCCAGCCTTTGCGCCGTTCGCGTTCGCAAAACTTGCAGCGTAGGGATCCTTGACGACGCCCCATAACGAGCCCTTTGTGAAATAGGCAACGCTACCGAAGAGGATAGCCACAAGGACCACCAGATCCAAGGTGTCCACTTGCGCCATGGTGAGAGGGTGGGAAGGGGTCAGTTCGGGGGAGAAAGGAGGGCTGTTTCTTGTGTAGGCACCTATCAGTCCATAAATCCCAGAACAAACAAATCACCACCAGTCCCAGCGAAAGTATATAGAGAGAGAGGCGGGGGGGGGAAAGAATAGAGAATACAAAAAGGGCTCGCACTCGACGCACCTTGAACACAAACGATGGCGGTGGCCAGCAGGCTGTGGGCGGAACGAAAATGTTGAGGGAGATCGGAACCCCAGACAGCGTCCAGACAGGCAGATGATTGGCCCAGACGCCCAGGTGTGGCACGACACACGGAGACAAAGGGACAATGAACCCAGACACGGGGGAGTTCAGGGGAGAGGAGGGAGGCGGAGGGAGGGGGGGGAGGGGAGAGGAGAGGAGAGAATTGAGGAAAAGAACACGTTGAGAGGAGAGGAGGTTGATTGACGACGGAGCGGCCGTCAATCGGGGAAGGGGTCGGGCCCGGGTAGCGCTGTGTGCCGCTGTGGGCGCAGGTGGCCTGTCCCGCTGTTTTTGCTGCCATGTGAGCACGGCCGCCCACAGCTGCCCATCGAGGTACCTGTGCGCAATTCCGCGCTGTTCGCTGCGCTTCCGCACTCGCACGTATACACTATCCCACGCGGGGAATTAATGAGTAAATGCACGGAATAAATACTGGAATATTTAATCCATATACACGTCCCTCTCTATCCAGTGTCTCCTGTTCCAGCACTTCTTCACCAACAGTGTCAGCAGGCACATGCAATTCTCACAAGCCATGCCTCTTCTATTTCAAATCAGTTACCTACAACAGCATTCTTTTCTTTCCAATGCCATCCTTGTGTCGGAGCATTTTATAAATCAAGGCTCCCACATTATTTAAAGAACATTCCTCCCTTGCCAGCTGCCCAGCCCAGTCTCCCATGATTGAATCCAGTTGAATCCATATCTCCAACCTCACTCCCCCATCCCGAGTTACGAGCTACAACTTCTGCCTGCAGGGAAATCGTTATGCATCCGCTCTCCCAGCCAACCAGTGGATAAGCTTTTCATCCCCCTGCCATTAGTGCATTTTCTTGCACAAACCCATTGGTTATTTGATTGATTCCAAAGAAATGTGCCCTGTCCAACCACAATCAGTAATATATGGATAGGACAGGCTGAGGACAATGGCAAAATCCTGTAGAAAAAAAAGAACAAGGAAAATAAACTGAAAGGAAGGGAATTATACTTATTAGCTTGCCAAGTTACTAGGGTGAGAATGTGTGTGTGAGGGTGGTCTGCTTTATAAATATGTTAAGGGGAGCAGGCTGCATAAATATATCCACACTTGCTGGAGAAGAGATGAGATGGATAACTAAAGTATGCAGACTTGGTAGAGAACTTCACAACAAGAGTGAATGGAAGCTAGAAATGGACCTCTTGTTTGCTAAAATAGAAGAGAAGAGGGAAGAAGGATTGTATGTATGTACCATGTTGGTTTCAACAAGATTTGGAGCAGTCATGATATGCATCGGTTACATAACGTACATATATTTTATGCTAACTACTAATATGGCCCCCCTGCCCAGGGTTCTGCCCGAGGGATGGCCGATTGGACCCTGATGATTCCTGGTCTTTATGTATGTATGTACAACTATCCTATTCGGGTGCATTGTCATTGTCATTGTTTCGGATTTCTGTACTTCATCGAGAAAGTCACCATTTTGCCTTTGGAATTCATCCATCGAAGCGGATTTGCATCCCCAACTAATCGCCAACTCTTTCGCCGAATCCTTCGTTGCAGGCGTTTGACATCAGGAAGAATAAGCTCGTTGTTTCGAAACGAGATTGATAAGAAACGGAACACTGTTATCGAGTAAAGTAAGCAAGTACTTTTAATCTCAGTACTGTCCTGTCCAACGTTTCTGGAGTAGTGAGAAATCCAAACAAAGACAGCTATGCAACAACGCCTTGTATATACAGGCCTTGCCTGCCTGATAGTTATATGATCGGACTAGGTTCTGGGTGAGCGAGATTCCCCTCGTCACTGGACAAAGAAATCGAAACAGACTTCAAACATCTCGATCCGGTGATATCGGCCGCCCCGCAGTTTCAGAGTCCGTGCCATGCCGGTGATGAAAGCGGGAGAGGGATCGTTTTCATCCCGTTTCGTTTTAGGGTCGCAGCCTCGCAGGTGCGACGATACCGCGAATAATACCCATTATCGAACACAAATGGTCAGGGTCTGTTATATGGTTGGCAACAATATTCCTGTTGGATGCACGTTGGATGGTGGGGGTTGCGTTTTCCCCCTTTCTGAGGTCTTCCTTTTTCACGGTGATAGCTAGCTGGCAGCAGCTGTCATCTGGCGGTTGGCCATCCCAGCATGCCCATTGCCCAGTAGGAATGACAGAATGGGTTGACGGTTTGCAATTCGCACACTCCTGGCGCCTCGTATCTGTGATGGGCTGGCGAGTATTTATGTAGGAACGTGGACGCCACCACATGGAGACCGCCTACAGGCCAGGCCGTTTTGAGCAGTTAGCGCGGAGGGAAGGCTAAGCACAAAACACACGAAGGAGCAGGATAGGGGGCGTGGATGTGATGGAATGGCGAGTAGAGAAACATCGTCGCAGCGAAGGATTGGACCAATGGGTTGGAGCAGCGGGTGGAGGTCGTTTCAACGATGGGATGGTGAGGGAGAGAAACATGCAGCGGTTATGCCCACTTTGAGGCCTGCAATAACGGCCACACCAGCCTCTCTGGTATTGTGCCCTGCCCACCAGTCCCTAGACAGAGGATATCTGATCGGAGTTAAACAAAACTGCGTCTCCGTAGTCTGTATCTCGACCAGCGTGGCGTTCAGGGGCGGGAGATGCCAGGGCGCGGCTCCCATTGGCCAGGCTGCGCTGTGACGATAAACGAGCGCTGACTAAGCCAGCCATGCCCTCCCATACCGACATCTCGACGACCTCGACGACGATGCTGAGCAACATCCCCCGAACGGGCTGCCCTACCGCCTCTCTCAGCAATGGACTGCTCGTTGACCATGCGAGGCCCTCCTAGTCTACTCTGCCCCGCGCTCCCGATTGCCAGAGGCCGCTGTTGAAGATGCAGCACTCCTGTAAGTCAGCTCTTTGGCGGTCCTCAGACGGGCCCGGCACCCCTCGGCTGATATATTACGATTGCTGCCCTCTGCACATGTCTTCTTCATATGAGAAACTGGCCATGCACTTTTTTCTAACTCTTCTCCAGCTAGCCCCCACCCAGTGCGACCGGCTGGCGGCGGCCAGTCGCTGCCCTACTTCCTGGACGAGACCATGAGGTCCTCCTCCCAAACACAGCTGCACTCCTCGGACCGTTTGACCTCGAGAAACCCTCCCCCTATCAGTTCCCACAGCAGAGATGCCTCCGCCGCCAGGGGCAGAGCTGCCGATTCGTCTTCGATTTCCGTGCAATCCCTGCAACCGCAGCTCAGGACCCAGTCGCATTCGAAAAGTCCGGAGTCGACCGGCGGGCGAGCTGCGGCAGTGAGCCCCGACGGCGAGGGACTGGAGAGACGGCCCTCGAACTCGTACGGACACCATCGTCAGGCGTCAATTGTTCACGGCAATATTCAACATTCGAGGAATGCTAGCTTTGCTACCTCTTCTGCCACCAGCCCTCTAAGTCCGGAGGTGATAGCTTCTGCGGCATTTGGTGTTGGGCACGGTACGGACGCTGCGTTGAATGGGAAAAGAGATCCTCTCGAATACTCTGCGGGATATACGGCTGCCGGACCTACTGTGACTGGCCAGATGCCACCTTTGACTTTGGCGACAATTCAGGACAATGATCAGGCAGAGTTGGGCAGTGAACCGCCCACACACCGCAAAATGGTTTCAATAGCGAAATCACGGAAGGACCATTCCCATCATCCGTCACATTCGAAACATACGCAGGAGGCAAAGACAGTAGGGGAATATGCTCTTCACCATTTATTCAACTCGGTTTGTTTGCCTACATCTGCCGCTTGCTGTACACCCCCTGCTAATTATATTCTCTTTTATAGTTTGTCGGCCAGGCGGACGAGAAAATCAACCAATGCATCATGAACATCAGCGAATTCGATACGCCGGTGGAGCAGGTTTGCGGTCCTGGCGCTGATCCAATTTTTGATCAGCTCATTTCGGCTTTGGGTCATATTGCGAAGCAGAAGCCTAAACCCTTGATAGACACCATCATGGTCTGGAGAAAAGCTAAGGGGGAAGCTGCGTCCGCCGCAAAACACGCTGCTAACCCGGTTTGTATTGTCAATTTACCCCTATGCTAGTCATGCAATTTTCTAACTCGTTGCCAACCTGTTAGGCGAAACACCCGCCTCCGCATGTGCCCACCCTTTCGCGTCGTAATACCGAGCCAACCCAAGGCGGCCCCGAGGCCGTAGACCCCAACGCTATGCCTAACAATCCGCCGATCCCCGCTGCATCCCGCCAAGAAGATATCCTTATTGCCGAGCGTCGGGCTACAGTGTCCGTTTACCTCGTGTGCCGAGTACTGATTGAGATCTTCAACCAGAGTACGTTGCAAGCTATCACACTAGAGATGGCTGAGCGGCTAGAAGATATCGTATTTACACAACTGAAGACGGTTGATCCGGACCAAGTCGCCGCCTCCCCTCTCCGCATGGCAAATTGGCGTATATACGGACAACTTCTGGGCATTATGAGCGAGAACAATTTTGTGAGTGTCGCAAATAGGTTTCTCGCAGAATTGAATCACTATCAAAAAGAGGATTCCAGATTATTATCGGCAAAGGACTCAGAAGCAAAGGCGGAGCTTCTGGTATTTGGGATGAGACACCTCCAGATACGAACTTCGCCAGATGATGCTTGGAATAGATCCTGCGACTTCCTACAGTCCGTGGCAAGACTGTTTGTCAGCTCACATGGCCAGCGTCTCAAGCAAGCCTATTGCCAAGTCCTCGAAATTTTCCTCCTCCCAATCGCCGCTAATTGCTCCTGCGATCTTACCTCGCCCAAGTGGAAAGAGTTCTTAGATCTCCTCTATCCAAGATTATCTCAAATTCTCACAAAACCTCGGCACTGGGGCAGCGCTTTCCCTCTTCATACCTTACTCTTATGCTCGTCACCCAAAGAACCTTTCTATAACCAGTGGATGTCTGTTATAAATAGTCTCCCACCCAAACTCAAGGATCGCCCTACTCGTGCAACTGCACTCCAAGCAGTGTGTCGATTACTTTGGACCTACCTCTTCCGCTATCCTGACGCCCTTAATAATCCCCTTCGCAGAATAGATGAAATCATTCGTATTGCGCTACCAACCGGACGAAGGACATATCTTACTACAGAGCCTGCTGTGGCGGAGCCGCTGACCCAATTGATTCGGATGGTTGGGTTTAAGCACCCCGATATGTGTTTCCGGGGCATCATATTCCCTCTCATCAACTCTGATCTTTTCATGTCCGGAAAAGAGCTGAAAATAGAACAAATGGAGCCAGAAAAAATGGTCATCGGGATCCGGTCGTTTCTGGCAATCATGTCTGATCTGGATAATGGAGGCCAACAGCCCCCTCCTTTCCCACAGGATTTTGCCGCACCTGATCAGCTATTCAACACACAGTTTCCAACCGTCGGCCTGGGACCACTAGAGGAACCACCCTCGAGCAAAGAGCCTCCACAAGAGGCTGTTTTCCGACCAGTCAACACTGCCAAATTGAGCGAGAACTCCCGCAAGTACTATTTTCGCTTCTGCGAAGTCTTGGGAAAGATTACGCTTTTGTGTGACAATACATTCGGTGGGCAGGCAGCGTTGGACGAAAAATTCGGTGGAGTTACCCCAAAAACTCCAATTGCGGAGGCATTCAGCTTTGGGAGAAGGGATGACCATGCGAATGCCCCTGATCAAAAGCAGGCTTTTTACGACCTTTTACACGTCTCTGTTCAGGCTCTTCCTCGATGTCTCTCTGACCACATCCCGTTCAATTCTCTAATCAATTTACTGTGCACGGGAACCGCACACATACAGTATAATATCGCAACTTCGTCTGCTGAATCTCTCAAATCTATAGCTCGTCAATCGCATGCGCAACATGTTGCCATCGGTTTCGCGCGGTTTATTTTCAATTTTGATGCCAGGTATTCGACTATGTCCGATGAAGGAATGCTTGGCCCTGGTCATATCGAGTCCACCTTGACATTGTATGTTGAGTTAATCCAAATCTGGATCGAAGAAATCAGACAAAGAAACAAAAGCGCCCAATCAGACTCAACAGAAAAGGGAGGGTCTGGTAGCAGAGGCCAGTTAGACTTGTCGACCGTAATGGCCCATGTGGAAGAGATCGAGTCCCACGGATTGTTCTTCTTGTGTTCACAGTCTAGGAGAGTACGTGCGTTTGCAATTACCGTTCTTCGGCTCGTTACAGAGTTCGACTCCGTCCTTGGGAAAGGTGGGAAAGAGGTCGCACGGATCATTCAAATCCTCGAAGATGATTCCGAAAAAGTTCTGGATCTGAAGGATGAGTTGCTCACCGTTGCTGAGAGGAGCCGCCTTCAGAAAGGGAAACAGAGAACTGGGCCGCAGAATACATTGATCGAGATATGCAGCAGTGAGGTTTCTTACGACTCTACACTCTGGTCCAAGGTGTTCCCGAACCTTATACGCATTAGCTTCGATACCTGTCCATTGGCCGTAACCTTGGGCAGGGAGATCGTCTGTGCGAGACTAGTCCAGATGCACAATAGCATTACCGCCCTCGCTGACAACCACCAACCTGGACAGTATGTTTCTCTTGATATTGTTCAGGGCAGGCCGGTTCCGCGTAGTAGCAACTCGCCGGGTATCTTAGTCGAACAATGGAAATTGTATTTGGTCATGGCCTGCACGACTATTAATACAGCTGGTGCGCAATCACAAAGCCAACTTGCCAATGCCCAACACGTACGGAAGACGTCAAAGACCGGCCAGCAGTCATTGGATAAAATTGGTTCTGCAAGAGCACTTTTCGCCACGGTTATCCCTCTGCTCTCGGCCGGCCCGGACTCAATTCGAAATGCCATCGTCGTTGCGCTGGGCTCAATAAACAAGAACCTGTATCGAACACTGCTGGAATCTTTGCAGTATGCGGTAACGACATGCAACGAAGAGGCTCGGGTCCGAATTGGAACGCACCATCGGACCCCGAGTAGCCCGAGGCGGAATAGGAGAACAGACCGCCTAAGAACCGAGGTCACCAATGTGTACAAGGTGACGTCGCATTTTCTAAAAGAGCCGGAGGTGTTCAATGATGACTGGATCTTGAACAACCTCGTCACATATACAAAAGATTTGCGAATCTTCTTGAGCGACGTTGAAGTTCAAAACGACTTGGAGTTCCAAAGACTTAGATTCCATTATTGTGGCCTGTTAGAAGAGTTATTTGAAGGAATTAATAGATCAAAAGACCCCTCACGGTGGATGCCATTTGAGTCTAGAAAATCTGCGTTTTCTTTGATGGAGGACTGGTGTGGTTATTCACCAAATCAATCCCAGATTGCTGTTCGAGAGGAAAATATGAGGAAAATTGCTTTGGCAAGGCAGCGGGAAACCTGGGAAGTCCGAAGTACGGCGGCGTTGGAAATCGAGAAGAGGAATCTGAGGACAGCAGCGCTGAGTGCCATGGCATCTCTATGCGGCGGACCGATTAGAATAACCACTGAAAGCAAAGCCACTCTTCAGTTCGACGTGCGGCGTATGCTATCGTGGATCGACATAATTCTCAACACTGTGAGCGACAAACTCCATGCCATCGGCCGGCGGGCTCTCAAAAACCTGATCATCCACAATAAGGAGTTTCCCTACCTCCTAGAACAGTCAATTGAGATGTGCTATCTCTCGGAACGACCAAAGGCACTAGAAAGCTATTTCGAAGTTGTTGCTCAGGTCCTGATCGAGCACACTGATTATCCATTGGCATTCTGGAGGATCCTTGGAGCTGTTCTGTTCACGCTTGGGAATGCAAAGCGAGAAATTCGGATGAAATCTGCCCGCTTGTTACGGACTCTTGAAGAACGACAACAGAAGAACTCTAGGCTTCAGGACTTTGATATCAGCATTTCCGATAAGACTACCGCCGTCTACAAACTGGCGCAATTCGAGACCTCGAAGCGATTAGCACAGCAGCATTCTGACCTGGCATTCACCATCTTCTCCGAATTCTCGCTGCACTTCAAGAACATTCAGCCAGATACTCAGCGCACCATGGTTGCAGCCATTCTACCCTGGATCCAGGCAATAGAGCTCCAGGTAGATCCAAACGGCGGGCCGACTGCCAAGTCATACATGCTTCTTGCCAACCTCTTCGAGATTACAATCCAGTCCAGCAATGTTCTTCCCAATGAAGTCCAAGCCCTCTGGCAAGCCCTTGCTACAGGCCCTCATGGAGGCAATGTGCAGCTGGTTCTCGATTTCATAATCAATCTCTGTTTAGAGCGCAAGGAACAGAATTTCGTCGACTACGCCAAGCAAATCGTCGTCTTCTTGTCTACAACACTCGCAGGCTCGAAGGTCATTGAATTTTTCTTGCTGCAGGTTGTGCCCAAGAATATGGTTCATGAACGGAAGGATCCGCTGCCGCCCCCAGATTTGAAAGGTCTGCCTTATGTCGCTGATCTTGGGACTGTCCTGCCAGGCGGCAACAAACAGGTAGGTTACCCCACTCGTTTTTAGAATATTTAACTTCCATTCTAACGTTTTCTAGGCTGGACTTTCACTGGGTCAAGTTTCCCTCATATTCCTTGTCGACTTGATGGTTGCGCCAGTAACGCTCGGGTTTGACAGTGTCATCAAGCTTTTGCATGTCGCGCTCATATTTTGGGATCATTATACACTTGCCGTCCAGGAGCAAGCACGCGAGATGCTTGTGCATTTGATTCATGAACTGGTCGCTTCAAAAATTGGCGACTCGCCGGATGGAATGCGACAGCAAATCGAGGATTTTGTCGAATGTATCCGGCAAAGCGACCCCACAGTTGTCTGGGACTATGAGGACAATAACGGCAATGGTGATGACCAGGACCCCAGCCGAGTGCCTTCCTCTATGCATCGGGTAACCCAGGACGTCGCCAACTTTTTTTCCGCGGCCTATGAATCCGTCAATGACGTGTGGGCGAAGGAGGCCTTGAACTGGGCGACCTCGTGCCCTGTTCGTCATCTTGCATGTCGGTCTTTCCAGGTCTTTAGATGTATTTCGACATCCCTTGACTCGCGAATGCTGGCAGATATGCTCGCACGGTTGTCAAATACCATTGCAGAGGAGGAAACTGATTATCAAACATTCTCGATGGAGATTTTGACCACTTTGAAAATCATCATCAGTTCGCTTGCGCCGCAAGATCTCTTGCGCTACCCTCAGCTCTTCTGGACGACATGTGCATGTCTCAACACTATCCATGAGCGAGAGTTTATGGAAAGTCTTGGCATGCTAGAAAAGTATTTAGACAAGGTCGACATGCGCGATCCCAATGTCTTGACGAAATTGAGAGAGAGTAAACCGTCCAAGTGGGAAGGTGATTTTGAAGGCATTCAGGTCTTGATATACAAAGGCCTCAAGTCTTGCGAATCGTTAGACAGAACTTTACAAGTCCTTCACCGCCTAACTGCTCTCCCTAATAACGAGCTAGTGGGTGACGATAGTCGACTGCTCTTTGCGACTTTGGCAAACATTCCTGGTTGCCTCCACCAGTATGACCTTCCAGAAAGATCCAAGGACATTATAGACCGTGCAAGGTTGCTAGCATCCGTTGCTGAAAACCAGGGATATACCCATCTCTCTGATTGCTTGTTCGGATTTTCAAGTGGCCATTATAAGAGAAGCCAGGACTTCCTGAATGACGTGATGGCCGCTATTCGGTCATATTACTTCCCCGACCAGGACGTGCAGACTCTTGTATTCCTTATGGGATTCCTGACAAATACCATGCCATGGTTCCGCATTAAGACGATGAAGATTTTGTGTGTTATCGTTTCTGATATGGATATGCGCCGTCCGGAAATTGCATGTCACGGACCGGATCTTATTTCTCCTCTCCTCCGGTTATTGCACACTGATCTATGCCCGCAAGCCCTGGAAGTGATGGACCACATTATGACCGTGTCAGGTAACCCAATGGAGCGACATCATCTAAGAATGAGCATGGCCTCCTCATCCTCGTCCAGGGCCATCCGCAAGGAGTTTGAGCGTATACAAAGCTTGTACGGAATACCCGAACGGACTGGCTGGTCTATTCCTGTCCCGGCTACCCAGTCAGGCCTGACGAGGAATAATGTGCATGCCGTTTTCTACACCTGCGCAGAAGCCGATGGCTCAGAACAGACCCCAGCATCACCCGATATGGAATTCCATGTCGATGAATTCAATGATCGGTACTTCCCAACTCTGCGCGCTGACACAATGAAGTCAATTGATACACAGAACGACGGAAATATGGGTGACCTGCTACAGAAACTAGATAGCCTGGATGACTTCTTTGATGAAACCGAAGCAACCCCGCCTCCACTAAACTCCATCTCCGGCACCACATTGCGAAGCTTCACCGGCGACTTCCACGACGCGAGCGCAAATTTGTACGATCAGCAAACCGCCCCTCTCCTCCGAAAGTCCCTAGCGAGAACCGCATCATCCTCCTCGTTCCACAACGGTCTTGCGGAATCCCGACCAACCACCGGTCGCGCCGAACCCACCGGGATGCACACCTCCCCACTGGGCGGAGGCTCCGGCATCCTCCCTGCCCGAACATCCCTACACACACGTTCCGTCACCTCACCAGCAAACGCCTTCCCCTCCATGCCTACATCCGGCAGCACCGGCGTAGGGCTCCCCTTCCTATCAGATGACGAGCTCGAAGAAGCACTCTCTGATTCCGACGACCGGCTCATTCTCAGCAACCCATCATCCGGCTCAGCGGCCTCTCCACGCCATGGCAATGAAGGCCCGTTCTCTCTCGAGTCGGTGATCCGCAGCAGCGTGCGTCGATTAACCGGTGGCACATCATCTAGCAGGGAAAAGGAACGACAGAGGGATTTGCTGAGGGCGCAACAACGGGCGTTTGCGCAGACAGCCAGCTCGCCGCGGGTTCCCCGGGTTCCTGCGGAGTATCTTACAGGGCCCGGACCGACGAGTGGGCCTACGTCTCCGGGGCAGGGAAGTTGAAATTCCTCTTTCTATATGTGGGGGTTTCCCCCTACACACCCTGATTTGCCAAACATTCTATCGTTCTTTCTGCTGTTAGCTTTTGCGATTCATTCACGGGACGTTTGTTTTTTGTTTGAAGATACCCTCCCTTTCTCTCTCCACATAAGCTATCTGTCCATCTATCTACTCGTTAAATACATTTTATTTTCGTCCTTTATTGCATAAATTTATCCTAATCATCACTCCTGTCTGCCTGTTGTCACCCCAAACCCAACCTTCGTCAAAACAATTTAAGATCTTGGTAAGGAAAAAAAGGGAAAAACAATTTATCTATTACTTTTGTCATTTCAAGAATCATTACTTTTTTGCGTCATCTTTATGGGTCCCGGTTTCAATACTTCGCATTCCACCCCCTTTCCAACAAACAGTATGTATGCATGATGTTGTTTACAGATTGCTGGAGGTGGTTTGGGATCTTCCCCCCCTTTCTTTAATTTCCTTCTCTTTCTCCCCTCCTCTCCTCTTATTTAACCTTAACGTGCATGCATCATTCGGGACCCTTTCTACTCTCTTGTGTTGACAGGTTTATTTTTTATATTTTTTATATTGTCTTTTTTTTCTCTTTCGCTCGCTTTTTCCGAAGCTGGGAAAGGAATATTCATTGGGAACTGGGACGGGGTTAACCAAATAAATAATAGATAGGAATAGGAAATAGGAAATAGGAAACGGTAGATTTACTTTGCTTATTCACTCAGTATCTGATCTAGCATACCAAATAGAGATGAAAAAACAGGGGGCAAAATACAAATAGGTAATTTCTTGAGATAGTCATGTTGACGTCGCATTATGAAATTGATACATACATAGCTACATAGGATAGGTACTTGGGTTGAATAAATTAGGTACCATCAAACGTATTCTTTTCATCGATCTATATATATAGTCTGTCCCCTAGGAGCGGGCAGGAAGGAAGGAAGTAAAGAATGAAGAGAATGGATAGGTGAAGAGGTATAAACTAGCTAAACTGTCTATGTGCGCGTGGGGTGTAATTGGGTTACATATAGGTACGTATAGGGAGGTCTTGCTGACAGTAATCAGTCAATAGCTGTGATGAAAGGATGGATGGAAGGAGGTGGAAGAACATAGCAACGGAATGCTAGAATTAGGGTGTGTCACGGGTGGTTTGAGGTATGAATGTGTGTAATTGTATTCGCCTTTATCCCGCCCAGAACTCTTTTTGTTTCCTAGCGAAATGAACGGGGGAGGAGCTAGGGGTGGGTGTGTTTGTGGTGGGGATAATGGCTGGTTGGGAGTTATGGTTGGTGTATGTTGCTGTTATGGCTTCAGAAAGACGTGCACCTCCATTCCCTCCCCTCCTCAAATATTCCGAGATCCTGTGGCTATCTATTGTGAGCTGAGAGCGGACCTGTAAAGGGCGTATGAAACCTGCGTTCCCCTTGATCCTATGGTTGTATGAGTCCTGTATAATCTCCGTAACCCCAACGGTTGAGTCTACGATCTCGATGGGATTGGAGTGTTGCGTAGGTGTAAATATATATTGTCTAATGATCAGCTGTGGTGCGATTTCTATGTATAGGGCGTAATCGTGAAACAAAGGAATGAGAAAAAGTGGACGGTTGTGGAATCTATGGTTGTTGGCATGTTGTCGAGATGTCGTGGGTAATAATAACGGCGTTAGACTGGTTCAGAGAAGTTGTGGTATAGGAGGAATAGGCGGTTTGATAAGCATGTGTTAGGTTAGATCGCATGTGTAGGTCCCAATAGTCAATCTAATCCCGACCTAACCGCTCCTCCTCGTCATCCATAAGCTCATACGCGGGTTTATAACAGCGGCCTTCATCTTTCCTTAACTCAGTCGCATTTTGCTCCTCATCCGAAGTTTGATTCCCTCGCCTCAGCTTCGGATTCGGATGGGTATCATTCGTCCCGCCCAAACTGGTATACCCCTCATCATATAACGGACAATACTCAATCTTCAGATGTCTAATAAACGCCCATATTTCCGCATAATGCCAATCAATTACTGGGTGTATGCGCACAAAGTCAGGCCAGCCGTGGTCTGTTCGGTCGAAATGTGTCAGCTTCTCCCCGTGCGGGTCTGTGCGGCGCGTGCCGACGAATATGGCTCGGATCTGGGGGTGGAGAGATAGGTAGGAAGAGAAGGCTGTACGGAGAGTGGAGTGTGGGGGATCGGTTGTGTAACGGACGAGGGAGAGATGGTAGGCGTGGGAGGAGGTTGCGACGAAGTCTTCTACGGACTGGAATGGGTGGTGGGGCTGTGCGTAGATGGCGGGGATCGTGGAGGGGGTGGTGGTATCGTCGTCGTTCTTCGTGCCGGCGGCCGGAAGAGGGTGTAGGCTTGCGAGGAAGAGTATAAGCATGACTAAACAATCCTTTCCGCCGTTATAGGATAGTGAGAGCTCGGGGAGTGTGTAACGGTCCAGCGCTTGTTGGACGACATTTAGCGATATGCGGGTTTGGTTCTGGACTCTGTAGAGAATGCTCGAGGGGTCGTGGGTTTCGGAGAGAAAGGAAGTGACTTTCTCGTGGAGGCTGGCGGTGACCGCGGAGAGAGGGGGGTGGGAATGCGCTTCGTGGAGCTCTTGGTGCTCTTGCGCGGGGAGGTTTGCGGCGGGGTCATTGGCCCGCGAGACCTGCGATTGTCCATTTTCTCGCGATGCGCTGTTGGTAACACCAGATTGGACACCGTTTAGCATGTCTGCCAGTGGGTTTGCCATGCTGTGAGCGGGGTCCCGCCAGTCCGGGGACAGATGAAAGATAGACTGCGGGGGCGACGGATTGGAGGTCTTCGAGGGAGCGGTATGCAGGAAACCCGGTCTACTAAGAAGCCGGACGCTGTATGAGCGGCGCGCGGGAGAGATGCGGAACAAGAGAATGTAATGACTGCGGCGGCGAGGTTTGTTGTTGGGGAGCCGGAGTCTGTCGTTGTCCTTTTGACGTTGAAGATGAGGCTAAATACTCCGGCTCCGCATGGGGTTTAGCGGCGACTTCAGCCGAGGGGCCGCTCCGCGCCGACTTTTTTCTGGAATGATCTATGCGTTTTGATGAGACTGTTCAATGGATGGGATGGCTGTTGAGAAAGGGTATCGTGTTCTTTTTATTACTTTTAATATACATATAACCTGTCATGTTGCGTGCGCCAGTTACAACCACAATTCGTTCATAAGATGTGCCCCGCCCCGACACCATGTATGCAAGCACGTCTGCTGCCCGATCCATTAAACAAATCCAAACGCGTATTTATATGCCGTGAATATCAGTATTCGAGGATTGCCCACGTGTTATCGTCTATGGTTGGGAATATCAGTGAAGCGCTCAACAGCTCTTCCCCGCCCTTGTAAACCTCAGCCAGAGGCACACCCAGGCTTGCTGCGATATTCTGGGCATGGAGCCCTTCGTTGCTCTGCGGAGTATTGACCAAAAGCTCGTACACTTTTCGTGCCGTTGGAGACATAGGCGGGAGTGATCGGCCACCAGCAGCGGCACCCCCAGCAGCTCCGTCGCTCGTCTGGCCCGCACCCGCAATTGACTTGGCGCCCTGCTGCTCGCTTGGCAGGCCTTTTGTGAAATACAGGTGAACAGCCGTAGCTTCTAGGAAATGGCAATGGTATTCATTCATATTCGTCAAGGGTCGAATGACATGGGCGACGAAGTTCCTTCGGTTGTTGAAGTTGCCCAGCTTGCCCCAGACCTTGGCGTATCCGTTGACCTGGATTTGAGGGTGTGAGGGGCGAGACGCATCCCCTGTGTCCATCTCGTCATCGGCAGGATTTACAGCGTTCTTCTCGAGCCATAGCTTCACTTCTATTTCCCCAGTGCCGTCGTCGAGTTTATATGTGATGAATGTCGTGAGGTGGTTGATGCTTCGGACCTGTCCGACAAACGACAGCTGGGAGACTTCCGAGCCATCAATTTTGAAATCTGCATCCCCATGTGCCTGGGTTGCGTCGATGGTTTGTTTAATCGTCACAGGACGCAGGGAATCTTTCATCCAGCTTCGGCCCTATAGGTTGGGAGAGCAGGTTAGAATTTGGAATTTCGAACCAAAAATAAAAGCAAACAAGATGCCGCATTTGCCCGTCTGGCACACAGAATCCATACCTTTCCTTCTGATTGACTGCCGCCTTCGCCGGGTGTGAATCCGCCTCCGCCCACACCACCCTGGGCGCCATACGAGGTGGTTGAGTAGTTGTTTCCGTAGCCGTAATCTGCAGGAAAATTAGGAATTTGGGCCAAGAGAAAATAGGAGTGGCATTACTCACCCATGGCTATGGCTGTAGCAGCGAGAAGCGGTGTTGGGAGCGGAGGGCGGGCTGGTATCTCTTCTCTCGTCTCGTCGTCAATCTATCTCCGTCTCGTGAAGACGTGTCGCCGACGCGTTTTTTGGCGTCGGGAATGGCGGGGCAGCCCGGAGCCCGGGGGGATGTTGTTCCGCCCACCGCCTTCCGCTTTGACTTTTCTGCCGTTCTGCCGCAGTCGAAGGAAAAAATAAAAAATCAACGACCGAGTTTGGAGACGGAGACAACAGCTTCGGGAGATTTCATTCGAGGGTACGTACTGTCTTGCGCGCATATTATATACCTATTGACTGACCTGTTTGTTTTGCATGACAGTTCTTCCAGCTTTGCATTCCAGGTCCTATTGCAATGACCTGCTAGTTAAAGGAACAGCAACGTTCTCTTGGTCGGGATTGGATATCCCAAGTTGTTGACGGAATAAGAAATCAAGTTTGTACGATTCGTTGACAGTCAATGGCCATGCCTCACCGCGCGGTGTCCCCCGCCGCTTCGGAAAATGAGTTCGATATCTCCAGGCTCCTTTTCCAGGAGGACGACAACTCCGACCTGGAGCGGCCCTCGAAGAAGAAGCAGCAGCAGCAGCAGCCTCAACAAAATTTAAACCTCGATGTGATGGGCGACGATGACGATGACGCGGACGACGATGGTGCATTCATTGCAGCACAGCAGGCGTCCGCCAACCGCAAAACGTCCAATCTAAAAGGCCGGACTGTCAAAAAGGGCGGTGGCTTTCAGGCCATGGGTCTCAATGCCAATCTTCTCAAGGCCATAACGCGGAAGGGTTTCTCTGTACCTACGCCAATTCAGCGGAAAACAATCCCGCTCCTCTTGGATGATCAGGATGTTGTAGGAATGGCCCGAACCGGATCTGGAAAAACTGCGGCGTTCGTCATCCCTATGATCGAGAAGCTAAAGAGCCATAGCGCAAAAGTTGGAGCCAGAGCTTTGATCATGTCCCCTTCCAGAGAGTTGGCCCTACAAACTCTCAAGGTCGTGAAGGAATTGGGCCGTGGCACAGATCTGAAGAGCGTCCTGCTTGTTGGTGGTGATAGCTTGGAGGAGCAGTTTGGATACATGGCTGGAAATCCGGATATCATCATCGCTACTCCCGGACGCTTCCTCCATCTGAAAGTTGAAATGTCCCTGGATCTGTCCAGTATCCGCTATGTAGTGTTTGACGAAGCAGATCGCCTTTTCGAAATGGGCTTCGCTGCACAGTTGACCGAGATTCTACACGGCCTTCCCGTTTCCCGTCAAACATTACTGTTTTCCGCAACTTTACCAAAGTCCTTGGTCGAATTTGCTCGCGCGGGTTTACAAGAACCAACTTTGGTCCGCTTGGATGCGGAAAGTAAAATTTCTCCTGATCTTCAAAATGCCTTTTTTACAGTCAAATCGTCGGATAAGGAGGGTGCTCTTTTACATCTTCTCCATGATGTCATCAAAATCCCCACTGGGGAAACCGATGCAGCTATAAGGGCGAAAGAGGAGGCAAAAAACCCAAAGAAACGCAAGCGGTCCGATGCTGCGAAAGCCAACCACGAATCACCTACAGAGCATTCTACAATTATCTTCGCGGCCACCAAACATCATGTGGATTACCTAACATCGTTTCTCCGCCTATCCGGGTTTGCTACCTCTTACGCGTACGGTTCACTAGACCAGACAGCTCGGAAAATCGAGGTACAAAATTTCCGTTCGGGCGTTACTCACCTCCTTGTTGTGACCGATGTCGCCGCTCGAGGAATCGATATTCCCGTGCTTGCAAACGTTATCAATTACGACTTCCCTTCACAGCCTAAAATCTTCATACATCGTGTCGGGCGAACTGCTCGAGCTGGTAAGAAGGGTTGGAGTTACAGTCTCATCCGAGAGACAGACGCTCCCTATTTACTTGATCTCCAGCTTTTCCTTGGTCGACGATTAGTGCTTGGACGTGGTTCAGGCGAGGAACTCAGTTATTCGGACGATGTTGTCGTTGGCGGTTTGGTCAGGGACAAAGTCTCTCGCTACTGCGAGTGGATTTCCAAACTTCTGGATGAAGACGTCGATGTTGAATCACAGCGGTCAGTTGCGGTTAAGGGTGAGAAGCTATATATGAGGACGCGGAATTCCGCATCTAGCGAAAGCGCTAAGCGAGCAAAGGACGTGGTCGGGTCAGACGAATGGATGATGTTGCATCCCTTGTTCAACGACGAGACAAGTCGCCTCGAAGAAGAGAGGGAGAAGATGCTGGCTCGCATAGGAGGCTACAAGCCGCAAGAAACCATTTTCGAAATTGGTGGTAGAAGAGGAGGAAAGAAAGGAACCGAGGAGGCCATTGACATGATGAGAAATATCCGGTCAACCTTTGAGTCGAAGAGGGCACGGAAAGAATCGGAAAACCAACTGACCCAACAAACTGAACAATCAAGGACAACGGATGCCCTCGTATCGAATCCCGATGACGATGAGATGGCGGATTTTGATGATGAGGAGAACGCCAATGCCGATAACATGTCTCTTGCCTCCGATTCGGAGCTTGAAGTAACATTCTCCTACCCCGACTCCGGGAAGTCCAAGTCAAAAGAGGCAATCAGGAAATCAGACTCTGGCCAATCCTTCCAAAACCCCGAATACTTCATGTCATATACACCTGCAAACAACTCACTCGCCGAAGACCGTGGATATGGTGTCCATTCAGGATCGAATTCTAATTTCGTTGAAGCATCGCGAGGCGCAACCATGGACCTCGCAGGTGACGAGAGCACTTCGCGTGGCTTTGGGGAACCGCGATCCATCATGCGCTGGGATAAGCGACAAAAGAAATATGTCTCCCGCCGAAACGACGAGGATGGATCGAAAGGAGGCCTTCTTGTCCGCGGCGAGAGCGGGACGAAAATCGCAGCTAGTTTCCGCAGCGGCAGATTCGATGCGTGGAAGAAGGGCAAGCGAATTGGTCGGATGCCACGCGTCGGAGAGGCTGAAGCTCCTGGGCTTGGCGATTCTGCTGGCCAGGCGGCGGGTAAAAGGTACAGACATCGCAAAGAGCAGGCGCCCAAGGCTCCCGATAAGCTCCGGGGGGATTATGATAAGAAGAAGAAGAGTTTTGATGCTTCTAAACAGCGCGAGGCGGAGAAAGGATTTGATCCTTCATCTCGTGGTGGGAAGGGTTCTGGTGGCAAGGGGAAGAGTGAGCTCAAGAATGTTGAGGATGTGAGGAAGGCGAGGAATTTGAAGGAGAAGAGGAGGGAGAAGAATGCTCGGCCGTCCAAGAAGGGTAAAGGGAGATAGATGGTGGTGGAAGCGGTTCTACTTTTTTTTTTGATATCCCATAACAATATTGGTATTTGGGTTTGATATTGGTATTTTGGCGTCATTCAAGTCATAAAATTTATTTTCACATTCCTGTTCATTGCAGCCATGTCTCCGGAATTGTTTATCCTGCCTACCCTCCTGACTTTGATCTTCTTGGACCCCCTTCCCCCCTTTCCTGGTAGTCCATCGTCCCCCTTTTTATGGATTAGTCAGCACATTCCCCTCAAACCTATTTTTTCCATCTTCAAACTCATCAACTGAACCCGGCCCAATCACGCCCTCGACACCCGAATGGACACAGCGCATATCTAACCGCCCGGGTGTGATGGTAACTGTGCTTCCTATAAACGGAGCAAGTACATGTACCACCAGAATGGATTCGACGCAGGTGCCACATTTTCTGCCAGTTGCGCAAAAGATTAATTCTCCTACCATTTTGTGGGACGTGGGCTTAGTTCCTAGTTATCGAAAACGATAGGAACTCACTTGTCGTCTACTTGTTTACCTTGCGCGAGGTCCGCCGGGCAGATTTGAAACTCGGATTTGGTATCGGTTGCTGCGTTTCAGAGAGAGGAGTTTGTTGGTTTGTCTATCTATGTCTGGAAGGTCGACTCTGGTCGCTCTGTCTGGTCGCTTTCCGGAAGTGACAATGTGGATGAGATTTCTTTTTTGCGATACACGAAATTGCCAACATGTCTTGAAAGTTCGTTTGGGCATTCACTGTGTATCGCTCCTCAACGATCTTTTCGCGGAAAGTTCTTATTCACCATGGGTACAGCGCATATCTGTGTCTCGCTGCCCGGGGCCGATCAAATGTACCCATCTGTACGGCTTTTATTTGGCATGTTAAAGTTGAGGAGGCAGGTGATTGATCTACGGGCGTGGTGCATCTATCCCAGAGAATCGCACGGTATATATTCTTCTTTTCTTTTTCCTGCCTGAATTTTCCATCTCGCATAAATTTCTACCGCCGTTCGGGGACATGATTCGAGCATTCCCTGTGTAACTTGGGCTGTCACCGTGCTCTCTCTTATTTGCCTTTTTTTTCTGTGACCAGTCTTATTGTTCCTTCGCCTGTGCATGGCCATTGGTACAACTTTATCCTTCTTCATGCGAATGAGGGGAAACGAGGCCGCATGGCAGTTGGTACGGTACACGTCTCGGTTGCTCGGAAGAAAAAAACTCTGTGCTATGTCTCCCTGCCATGAGTTTGGTGGAATGGCGAACCTTGCACTCAAATGCAGAGTTATTTGCCCCCGACTCTGCCGCCTGGATTGCATAGCGGTCTGTTTCTCAGCAGAAAGCAATGCCCTCCTGGTGGACAATGACACGCTTGCCAACCTGGGGCAGAAAGCAGTTTGCTGCAGAACTCAATTTTTGCCGGCCCTTCATGGCTGGCTCTCTGAGACATTGCTCGAGTACACGTTTTTTTTCCCAGACGTTTAATAACGGCCCAGGCAGGGTGTCCACAACTTCTGTTCATAAGGCAACATTTATGACCACGCTATCAGAGAGACCCAGCCAGCAACCAAATATTTTAATATCAGGCTTGTCGATATTGATCCGATACTCCTCATATATGGTATGTTGGCTCTACGTATGGGAATCGCATTACATTTAACTTCTATTTTTTCTCGCACGGTATCTTCAAAGGATCCCCCGAGTCTTCCCCTGCTGCCATCCCACGCCCACACTATGCTACAATGGTGCTACCACGCCGTGACAAGACAGTTACTCAGAACGCCCGAACCAAATCTGTCGAGGTGAGAAGAAGAAGAAGCGCAATCAAAGCCGGCCAAGCATGCGAGTAAGAGCGCGGGCACACATGCGAGCCACAAACACAGCACACGCACACTGCACCCTCGACTCCGCGACCTTGGATTTGGAGCTTCCCTTGAGTGACCAAAAGGAACCCCCTCCCCCAATACCACGGCGCCGATCTACTTCTAGTTCGGAATGAGGGGAGAGGTCTTGTTTGGCTAATGGGAGATCACCTCATGCATGCATGCAAGGCGAGTTCCCGTGCGGGCCCCGTCCCCGGGCGGACATTTTTGGTTGTGGTTGTCCGTTTCGGCTTGTGGATATGGTAGATCCATGTATATGCACTGATCTACCCCGTGCATTGCATACATTCAAATCATGTACATCTTCTGTACATGTAATATGTACTTTTGTTGATGGTGGCTTCGAATGCATATGGGAGAACCCTTGTTGAATTCGCTTTTCCCTATCGTGATTTTCAACGGGTGCATCTGCCTACACGCACGAAGCGATTCTGCATCGGGAGCATGAATATGCTCACCTGATTTTATGCAGCGGAGGAAACGGGAAACCAAAGACTATGGCGAGGGAGGGGGCGGGATAGGAAACGGAGTAAGCGGGGGGCGCGCTGGTTTGGTCCATATGAGAAGCACGTTTCCTCTGGACCCTGAACTTACGACCGCTTTGAAATAGGTAAATGGGCATGCCAGTCATTAGGAAAACTAAGTAGGGGACCGTGTATGTGATGTATGGGTGTCCCTACCATGCCTACCTATCACAACATGTCAAAAGAATGGAGTCACTGGATCTTTTTATTCGGTCAAGATTGCAAGTTAAGGTTAATGTATACAAAAAAATAATGACCGTAACGGCACTGCTGATATCACCATTCTTTATTCTCCGATCAACGAGACCAAAGAAACTGTCCAAGGGCCACCATCCCACGAGCCCGTTCCTTAATCCCTACTCAGTTCTTACCGCCTCTACTCTCAAATTCTTCCAACTGTATCAAGTGGACTGACTGCTTTATGGCGCATGCAGAATGAACAAACAAATGAATCCAGCAGCTTGATGTTGAGAAAGCAAGCAAGGGACCGGACCGCTAGCTGGCCAGCGTAGCGTAGGAATCCGTGTGTTAGTTGATGTTAATGCCTGGGTAGGGTGAGTTGGTTTTATGCAGGCAGGGAAGGATGGATGGGTACCGTCCATGGGGTGCGTGTGTGTGTGTGTGTATGTGAAATAAGGTTGCGGGAAGAGTTGCTGGGTGGTTATCCGACGAATATGTTACTTTACCATACCCAGACGGGTATATGGGCCTACTTCTACTCTAGGATTGATATGGATGATGGAGACGTTTTGATGGTTAGTTGAGGGGTTGGATAGAATCTGTGAATTTATAGATGATATTTACATATTATTTTTATTGATAATAATATTCCTATATACAAACTCATCACCTGGTTATCAGCAAATCTTGCAAAGGGCTCTCAGGGCAAAGATGGAACTCCTGAGAAATAGTCGGTTAGATAGGTAGCAAACCAACAGAAGCCCCCGTAGATAGGACAGCTACAATACATAAATATCAATATATATAGCTCCGCATTCGTACATCTAAGCATGACATCGAGCATAGTCGATCAACGAAACACAAAAAAATCCGTATACCATTAAAAAACACAACAAAGGAAATTAAGAAAACTCATTTCATAACATAGCATGTAAAACAAAAGGGGTATCATCCAGGAGTGCAACAAAACGAATGAGGCAGGAAATGGATATCGATAGAAATTGAAACATGCCACCCAACATTCAGAGTTGAAAGTCGCAAAAGAATTCTTCGGTAAATAGGAGAGGAAAAACGCCCTTACTGCTCGCATTCCAACCATGTCGTCAGGGGTAAATCGACAGGGGACTTCGGCCATAAATTGAAGAAAACAACAAGGTACCGTAGGAATGTCCGAGTAAAACCCGAGGACGGAAAAGCAAAGAGAGACATGAACCACGTGATCGATAGGGGTATGGATGGGGTGCGTTCTTTTGCGTAACGTAGCACTCAACAAGGTCTTTGGACTGGGCGAAAACATTCTGTGTAGCTTCCTAGCTACATTTCCCTTGTGCACCTAGTTTCAATCCTTCGTATTTCCCCCCTTCTCATCCAGTAGGATCCCAACAAATTGACCCATAACCCCTTTTAATATTTTTCTTCATTTTCAAATTCCCTTAATTTCCCTCCTAGTGGATGTTTCATTATTCGTCCCATTTCCATATTTGGATTGAGGTGCATGTAAACTCCTAGGCGGCGCGGGTGGAGACAGAAGCAATGTGTAGCTAGTCGTTAACCATATCCCCTAATGCCATCTTCTGACGTTTAGCAGGACGCGATTCCGGTTCCTTTTCCTTTTCTTCTAGGTGACCCGATTTCTCTAGATCTGCCGGGCGTGAAGCAGCAGATACAGGGAGGTTGCCTTGCTGCTGCTGCTGCCGTGGCTGAAGCTGCGGTGGCAACGGGGGTGGGTGGTACGAATCGAGCAAACCCCGCGTAGATGGTCCGGAAACATAAGGCTCAGCAGGTTGGAAGGGAGGCTGCTTCGGTGCAGGGCGCGAGTCCTCCGGTTCTTGGACGAAGTCATCCCGGCTAGTATGCGGCCGCCCTGATGGTAACGATGGCCGCCAAGGGGGCACCGGAGCGCTCGAGGGACCCTGGTGGCTGCTATGGGGAAACTCAGATTCCGTGCCCGTGGCCGGCGGCTTCAGGGGAGGTAGTCGGATTTGCGGCTGGCCTGGACCCGAAAATGGGTAACTGCGCGCACGTCCAGAACCTGACAAGGTCGGGCTGGATAGCGGCCCGTGCGGAGATACCGGGCCTGAAAAGTATGAAGATCCCGGAGGGGGAGGGGGAGGGGGTGGCGGTTGATACCGATGAGGGGACTGATTTGACAATGGACTTTCTCCGGAAAATTGATGGATGGGCCTCGAAACATCGCCGTAGTCGCGCGTATAGGTTGAAGACCTCCTCTCAGGAGAGAATAACTGTGGGTGGTGGTTTCCGGATGGTTGAGCAGAAACCCCGGGCACTGCAAACTGGCCAGGAAAACAGCTCGAAATCAGGGGCGAGGTCGGCATTGCCCGTGAAGAGGTGGGTTGGGCCCACATGTGTGAATTAGATATTGCCGGGCTCAATCTTGGTCTTCCATATTCACTTCCAAACTCAGTGGATGTCCGGGTAAGCTGTAACTCTGTACTCGGCCGTATTTCCCGCGAGGAGGAAGTTCGTCGGTGGGTGTATAATCCAGATATGGGAGAAGTATTCTGAGGCGGAGGGCGCGATGTTCCCGGATTGGTGAATGTAGGTTCGTACGTTCGAAGGGGTCCCTCCTCAGCTTTCAAAGGAGGCCGTCCCCTTCTTTTGTGTGTCACATCCACGCAAGATGACTGTATGAAAATCAGTTAGTATGGTCATGGGGCCTTGCTGAATAGAATAGAAAAGCTACCGCATTTCCCTGGAGGCAAATATCGCTAGATATAGATTCTTGCGAACTAATTTTCTGGGGAACTCACTTCTTTGCCTGCAGAAATACATCTTCGACATGGACGCGCGGAGTCGCATCCTAGGTGCTTTCGCTTACAGTTCACGCATGCCGATGCAACGTGAGCTTTCGCCCTGCGCGTGGACCTAGGGGGAAGCGTATTTGTCCGTGGAGGTAGCAATGCGCCAGGTGCGAGAGTAGGTCGTAACTGGGGATCATCGATTGCTGGAAGTGTTAAGATGGACATTCCTGATTGACCTCCCGATAGTCGTCGAGAGTCAGATAGGAGGATTTCGGGACCCGGGATTCTGGCCGCATGATCTGGATAAGATAAAGCCGGCTGTACAACTCCATATGCAGTAGTTGAAGTCGGAGAACTTGAGCGTTTTCGGCGCCTCTCTCCGCGAAGTGGATCGAAACGATTTTCTGGCGAAGGAGAGCCGGACATAGGGGGAGAGAGATAAGGAGCCCAAAGGCTGGGGGCGGAGGAGGAGTCTGGCGGATTCAAGTTTAGAGAGAACCTTAGAGGATCGGAGCTAGACCCGTGGGCGGATCCTAATGCCGTGAAGGGAAAGGGGCGCCCGGCAGATCGTATGGAGTGCATGAGGTTCCGTTTTCCCAAATGAATGGATGGAACTGTAAAAGATGGAACGAAGCATTAAAAGACCGACAAAGAAGCCCGTTTGTGGCATCAAAAGCCAAGCGGATGACGGGCTCGGATCAGGGCTATCGCATAGAGGGCGGAACCGGCGGGCTCCAATCGTGTCGATCATAAATCTTGACTCGAACAAGCGACATGGAATCCTCCGCTCATGAATACTCCAGCTCGGTTGGCCTTCAGTCTATCAGCTCCGGTCTAAATGCCCTAGAACCTTCGCTTTTGGGGCTTCAGGGAAGATAGCGGTCGCAATCCAGCCTGGGGCGCTCAATAACAGCCGATAGCCAGAATGACTGTCGCAACCATCCCTGAACGTAACGTCCCTGATTAGGGAGAGAGAAGGGGAAAAGAACGATTATATGGTATGACAAGCTCCAAATGAAACAATATGGGAATGAAACATACAAGAACTAGCAGGTAAGAAGCACAAGCCGGTGTGTGCCTGTTTACCAATCCAAGCAAATGACGTTTATCGCGTTTCTAAAGTTGCCACCAATCGAGCCCAAATTTAAAGAGACCCTCGGGGGACTAAGGTTCAATGATTGACAGATCGAAAGCTACCATCGAAAGAGGCGCACACCTGGTGTGATATGGGATGCAGCTGACTAGAACAGAAAAAGGAAAGGCGAAGAAAACATTAGAAAGGGCGAGATGAGGGGAAGCAGGGAAAGACTTGAAGGAGAGACATATGGAACGTAGAAAAAGAAAAGTGAAGTAAAATTGCGCAGGAGAGAGGCAGCTGGAGGTGAAAATGGTTAGTTGGCTAGTGGAATGGGAGTTGTTATGGGAGGGTTATTAGTCGACCGGAAAGATGGATTGGGAAGAGAGAACGTTATTGAGTAATGAGACTCCGGCTGAATCAATCAAGCCTCCGCCATCATCTCCGGGGGCGGATGATATATTATTATTATTATCCATCATGCAGGTCATAACAGGGCTGGGGCAGGGTCCGGGAGCAAAGGCCTGAACAAGAGGAGTAATAAAGCTAGAGTTGTCGCGTAAGCCAGAGAACGAGGGGTGATGGCAGGCCAGCCTGCTAATCTCGGGCAATGAAGGGTGGATCCTTTTAGTGAACCTTTTTTTGACGAGTGGCGCTGGACGAAGGGGAGGTTCGGGTATGGACCATGGAGTGGTGGACCATACGGGGGGACGCCGGAACGGTGGGGGGTTATCACCCCCAGGCTCCAGTTCCAGGAATTGCCAGGGAAATAAGGCAGGGAATGGCAAACTATGGTTCCAAGATGGGTGATTCGTGACGAGAGCAACGGTTTGCCAGCGCTTGCAAATGCTCCGTAGGAGGTAGCATCAGCGGTGGAGAGCATGGCCAGTGCAGTGTGCAGACGTGCAAGGAAAATGATCCGGCTAGTTTTGAAGATGGGATGGGCGGTAGGCCGGCGCTACTGGGTACTGGCAAGGTACTAGCGGGAGACTCGTGAGATGGATCATCCTCTAGCCCTCGATAGATATTCCCCTCGATGCCGAATAGAGCCATGGCCAGTTGAAAGGCTGGCGAGCCTGTCGCTGTTCAGCTTGGTTCTCCTGATCTGCCGTCACGTCGATCACCCTTGCATAACTTGGGCGGACAAATAAAAGATAACCCAATCACAGTGCAGCTCTTTGATCCAGAAGTTCTACTATTTTCTTTTATCAGGCGGAGAACGAGGAGCGACGAATGCTAGTCAATCGGATCTCCTATCTCTGGCTGGCTGGCTTCTAGGCTGGTTCTTGAATTCCGGTCCTTTGACGCCAGGCAGCGGGAACCGAATATTTTGAGAACGGAATGGACGCCACCCTGGTGGCTTGCATAGGCCCACGATCCGGATGAGGTTGCAGCTGTCAGCAGTGACACCAAGCAGGGGAGATTGTAACTAACCAAGACAGCGTGGGAGACAAGAGGCATGGTAAGACAATCTAGAAGAGAAGAATATGTACACAGCGGCTATAAAGTGGAGGAGAATGCCATGGGATACCGCGAGCTGTTGAAACTGCAATCGACGGTGGTGGACGGATGAAGCCCGAAGAAGAAAAATGAATTAGGGCTTCTGTGGACGGAATCGGAAGTTAGGGCTTCACGGCACGAAACCTGCACCACGCGCCCAAGCAAACAGCGCGACGTTCAACTGTCCCAGGTATCTTGTCTTCGCGTGCAGCCAGCATGATGAGGAGGTATCAAGTCCTTATTGTGTTCAACCGAATGCTCGAATTCTCCATTTTGCCAGCAGTCTCGAGTTATTCCTGTGGATTGACTGCCCGATGATTATTTCTGTTGATGCACAGCATTATATGTCTCCCTGAAGCTAGAAAGGTCGGAAACACCAATATCTGCCTCAGTCTGGAGTTACGGGCAAGTTTGTTGCCCGCATAAGCATGCTGGCGATGCAGAAAATCAGTTACTTGTGGGCCAAACAAACCCCTGCCCCGAGCTCCGTGATTCAGTACAAAGGCACTCATCAATCCTTTATTACCCCACAGAAACAATATCTCCTACTAGATGGCCAACCTCATAGCCTCTAATGATAAGTTTTGAGAAGAAGCGGCAATACCGCCCTGGAGCTGCCCAGTTATGATGTGACAGACAGTCTTTCCTAGCAGAGGGGAACCCAAACATAAACTGCAGAATTGGATTTGCACTTTGCATGCACTATGATCTTCACCCGAGCCGCACTGATACCCCAGCGACCACTATCTCCGCACACTTACCTCCCGTCCGATTCCCGCATCTCCATAAACCACCAATAAGATATGAATCATACGGCAGAGGAAACGCGGGTGCACCGGACATGTTCGCCATGTATGTACATGTACGGAGTACATACATTCACACAGCTCAGTACCGGCCTTCCTGCAGGCAACTATCAACCAGAGATATGCCGGAGGGTTGAATTCAGCGTGGTAGCTAGGTAAGTGCCGAAGTCAAATTAATTTTCCTAGCCAGCAACCCCACCTTGTCTGTCTGACAATAAGTGAGGTTAATTACGCTATTTTCATGGATACAACCCCCCCGGACGGAGTTAGTGACCAAAACGGAGCGAGGTTAATCTATATATCGCTCCCCAGTGCCCACATCCACCTCAACATATTGCAGGTCTCGCTCACAAACCCTGGATCAAAGTAAGTCGGCCTCGACGGCTTCCATGTTATAAGCGGGGCGGACAGTCAGAACAAGCGGGAAATGCAGGGGAAACGAGCCGAAAGCAAAGGATCGACAGAGGTCATCCGTATGCTGCCCGCTCATAGGCATTATGCTATTGTTATTTCTGATCCCCACTTCTCCTGCTGATATCTACAACTGAATAGATTTCTACCCAGATATACAACACTGAAGGTACTCACCTTAGTCTCACGTTAACACTAGAAGGACCACAACACGATACCTCAAATGTAGAGTAATATGTCAAGGTAGCTTGCTCTCTGCATGTTCCCACCCGCAGAAAGACTCAAGGACATACAGCATGCGGTCCTATGCTGATCCGGAAGCTTCCCTGGACATAAAAAGAAAACCCAACGAAACCATGGAACCAGAGAAGAGCTATGCAGCTCGGTAGCTCCTCCTCCGACTGATATTCGCTTTCTGGATTGGTTGTCGCCGTTGACTGGAATTATCAAGGACCAGATGGCGCTATTTCCGGGAGAGAAAAAGCAAAACGGGAGATCATTCATCAAGCATTATTGACAATAAACAAGCAATGGTGACCACTTTTGCCGATGAGTCCAGATATGCAATGATCTGAGGTTAGGATCAACTTCATAAGATCTCGATAATTTACATGGCGCGTAGAATTTCCCGCGCGTGAATTTCGTCACCTTGAAAATTACGCTCTTTCTGATTCCTAATTGCGAGAACTAATAATTTGACATGCAATATGGACTTCAAGGCCATATCCATTACCTTGCACATCGTGGGAGGGTATTAAAAATCGTCATGATACTGTCTAGTTCCACACTCCTCGGTACATACCCAACCCTCGAACCTTGGAAAATTCCCAGCCACCATTATGGATGGTGCGGAATTGGGGTTGATTAACCCTACTCAAAAGCTGGAACTTGGAGTCTACCCGAGGCCCAAGGATTTCTTCCATATGACTGGAGGACAAAGGAGCTCGCATCCCCGGCCCAAAAGCCGAGAACTTGAATTTTTATGCTCTGCAGAAGCTTCAAGCCACACTCCCGAATGCAGAAAATTAAGCTCGATTCAGACAAATTGTTATGTTGTTCTTCCCTGCACGCTACCAACATCGTGCTCCTCTCCACATGAATGTGCATATCTCGCCCTCTGCGCAACGCATCCAGCGGCTGCAGCCGCCAATGGCTGGATACGACGAGGTCCCTTTCTAGTTCTTGGCAGCCATCGGAATTATTAGGCAGTCCCTCATTTTAGCGCATCCTGGTCATAGATGGCCTTGTCCATGAACCGGGGGTTCTTATGAAACCACGCTGAATCTGGGGTGGCACAGATAAATGTGCTCAAATTAAGACACAGGGGCAGGCTTTTTCAAGGTCCGACACCCTCTTCCACGAAACAAGGCCTACTGCCATACCAAAATGAAGAGAGAAGCAGAGAGCCTGACCAGCGAGGGGAATCGTTTGGTGGGGGGCGTGCAATAATATACTTCTGCAGGCGACTCCTCTAATATCTATCCTTGACAAGTTACAACCGCGAGCAAGGGGGCCCTGCCTCTTGGCGTCCTCGTTATGGCGTGCAGGAGACTAACTAGTTAAACTAAACTATCCGACGACAGGGATTATTCAAACTTCGAAAGGCTTCCTTACTACTTCGGGATTTCGCCGATCAGGGTGATAAATTGATCTGGTTCATCGGAAAACAACTCCTCCAGCAAAGCGAGAAGAAAAACAATAAAAAAATAAAAAACCAACACCACGGAGTTTAAACTCGGCAGATTTGCCGCTTGGAACCCCTTTAACCAGCCACGCGCTCTGGGCACATGTAGCGACCGTTTCTCAGCATTTCGGAGGAAAATATTAGGCTCATGGAACTATGCATTGTTTCAATACTACCTTACGGGGGTGGCCGCTTCAATTCTGATTTCGACAGTCGAGTAACATCCCCATGAGCGTGTGATAATGACTGGGATGACTTCACTAATGACCAGGATTAAAAAACAACTAAGTTGAAAAAAGTATAGCATAAACATAGGATTACATACAAAATAACATGTGGAACCATGGGTTAAAATGTGCCAACTCCCAACCCCACTTTTTAATTATAAAATTAATCAAACTGAGAATAATGAAATAGATCATCAAATTCCCCCTCCTCCCTCTCTCATCCCCCCTCCCCCTCCCCTGCCTGTTCTGCCTTGACATCTGCTTCTTCCACCACCATGTCCAAAAAAGCCTCATCTACCACCTGTGCCAGGATGTCTCATTGGGATTTCCAGATGCACTTTAGAGATGTCAGGATGGCAGTACATTTCCAACCCAGAGCTGCAGGGGCTATAGAGGCAGGAGGGGTTATACTGTAGGATAGAGGCACACTACTATTACCTATAAAATGCCTAATGCTGGAGGAATATACTATATGTTGATCTGAAGGTACCACTACCATATAGAGAGGTTGACATGGGTGATACTAGCAATACTCAATTAACTATTTAATATCCTTCATCTACATGTTCCTCTGGTGTATAGACCCCCATTCTCATCCTCATTGTCAAGAACCCCCTCTAGGCTAAAGATCTTAAGGCTACTAAAAATCAGGATCCTAAATAATATTATGAGAGAATGGAAACATCCCCTGTTTGGTCTACTACAGATATTAACTCAAATAGTAGTCATATAATTAATAAGAATGAATTGAACTGAGCTTTAGCTATTCATTCTAATTGATACATTCATAGATTTAATATTTGCACAGGAGGCTAAAAAATTGACTATTCAAGCACTCTTCTGGGCATTTAAGGTCAGTAGTTCTAAGATCTCCAGCTATCTTTATTTATAATTGAAGTTGATTTATAGCATAGGAGGAGACCTTTCCCTACAGCAATTCAAAAAGATATTATCAGGCAAATAGGGAGATTTGGGTTTTCTTGATGGCCAACTGACTTTTATATGCAGAATGTTAATTTCTCCAGAATTGAACAAGTTTTTAATAAGTTACCCATAGATCTCCAGATGAAGTCATGATATATTACTTTAATACTCAGTGAGAATCCTCTATTCATAAAGAAACTTAATAACTGTAGTGAGGAATCTTATTAATAAAACATCATATAATCTGACACTCATGGGGAATCCAGGTTTTTCAAATATAGTTGACAAGCTTATAGTCCTATTTTTAAGTAAAAGTAGACCAGTTCTATCTATATTCATTCTTTATAGTAGCATTAACAATGGCACACCAGGCATTTATGAAGATATTGAATTTTTCTCACAGTTCTTTCCTTCATTACTTCATCTTCATGTCATGGAGAATCATCTGTATAGACACCAAAAAATGCTTCTTTACATGGCTAAGCATATTATATTCAACATGTCACCCACAAAGAATACAATAACTATTACTAAAGATATTATTAAGAGCATTTATAAGAGCTAGCTCACAATTAGTGACAAAAACAGGAGGATAGAAGATGTTATAGCAATTGAGAAAGTAGGCAAGTTCAATTAACATTCAGCTGTGAGGTTAATATATATAGATTGATTAGTGAGCACTTATATTAACATTTAACCACATTAGGACCATTACTAAGATGAAGGGCAAACATGTTACTATATTCAGCTAGCTCACAAGATAATTAGTCAATCAAATTGATAGAGCTAATCAAATTAGATTAAGATCCATCCCAGTAAATATCTAAATAAACAACAAATTAATAATGACTGGGACACCACTGGGATATAACTTACTAATAGTCTACTTTCTTCTTACAGTTCATAAATATTAGTCTCAAATTCATTATTATATGGAGGTTCATAACAAATATTATACTCAGCAACAGCAGATAATACCTATTTGTCTTATACATATAGTCTATAAGTATAATATTATGATTATCATGGAGGATTTCAATTAATTCCTTATAAAACATCACTAGGTAAGTTATATAATTATCTTCATCCTTTTTTCATGCTACTTTAACTACTAAGTCATTCTCTGCATTCAGTTTATTAATCAGGGCCTATATCAGTGTTCATCCCTTGAGCTCTCCCTAGAGAAACTGTGCCAAATAGTTATTAATATTCCACATTGTCAATTAAGAGAGTTCCAGGTCTCCATCCTTACTCAGAATGGTTTGAATCATACATGGTGAGACAGCAGACATAATGAGAGCTTAGATCTTCATCAGAGAGATAATAGATAGTAACTATAGATAGTATGCTGAGTAAGCACAACTATCCTCTAAGAGTAAATAATTATAGAAGGCATTCTTTGGTATAATCCTTCATTTAGTAGCATCTTTGCTGAGAGATAAGTAGAACAGGCAATTAGTCTTTATCATAACTATAGTAGGCTATTTTCACTGACCTTTAACAGGTCAATTGTCTCTATATAGATAAGAATAGATGCAGGCAAGAGACTAGTGATTCCATTTTGAATGAGAGTCATAAATGAATATAATATACTCAAAAGCCTAATAGTCCTTATTTAACACCCAGAGAAACTTATTCTTTTCCATTTCAATGGAATGGCCTTCTAGCTCAGGAAGTTCACACTGATTTTCACCTGGCATTTCTGGTTCTAGAAATAAGGGGAGTAGGATAAATAAATCAATATTTTCCACTGAAATCTATAGCTACTACACCTTAACTGCCTCTTCTACTATCTTCTCTACCTTCTCATCATGAAGAAATTCACTATTATTATTATTACTAGCTGTAATGGGCGCACTCTGATAAGCAGATCATGTGAGCTATACACTAGAATTAAGATTGTAATTGCTAGAGAAAGAAAGGAAAAAGGAAAAGGAATTGTGAGATCATGTGATATAAGAGAAGAGATTTATATGAGGTTGGAATGGATAAACATTCATGTAAAGGCCTGGTCAGAGGTGTTCAATCAGGTAGTTGAAGATCAGGTGAAGTTCAGGCAAGCTATGGATATAGGGTATAAGGGCATAGCCCTTCACATTATCCCCCCCTATTCAGATTCAGAGGGTGGGCAGGAGGGTTCAGAGAATTGGACATGGCACAGTGCAGATAGAGTCTCATTAGGTAGGTGCAGCTCTTCATATCAGGCAAGCATAGTAGTGTCTTACAGGGTAGAGATTAGTTCCCATAAAGGGGCTTCATATTTAAGCCACCTCATCAGGTACTGGAATCCTCATCCATGGCAGCAGTAATTGAGGATGACTTTAATCTCATATTCTATCTCATTATCTTCCCTAATAATGCCAGGCAGATGCCAGTTGGTAATCTCCTGCAAGGAAAACAGGTTAGTAAAGGTCTTACAGAGTAGGTTCATATGAAACATGTTGTGAATCCCAGGTAGCATGTCAAGGTAATAGTTGTGACTTCTCAGGACTTCAATGACAGTATACTTAGCATATTAATAGTTAAGTGTGTAAGATAGACAATCAGTCATAATATTTCAGAGGTCTAGCTAAACCTTATCATCTACCTCATGATGTTCAGTGGGATTTCAGTAGGCATTCACACAGTTCTGTTGGTCCTGCTGAGCACTGGCCATAGAGAATTCAGCCTACTCATAGACTTGCTGGAGTTTCAAGATAATGGTGTCCACAATTTGGATTGAGCTACAGGGTGAAGCAGAAGATTTAGGCAATTCAGTGAGATTAAGAACTTTAAGATTATAATTATGTAAGAGGAAAAACAGACTAACATCAGTGCTAATAGTATCACAGCCATTAATTGTAAATTCAGCATGTAGAAGGAGTTCATTCCAGTCATCCTGAGCATACAAATAAAACTTTTAGAGGTAGTTCTTAGTTGTCTGAATTATACATTCAGTGCTGCCATTAGTTTCAGGGTGATAGGCAGTCAAGAGGTGCTAGAAGATCTTGAGGAGCTGACAGATTCAGCTTCAGATAGCTCCAATAAACTAGGTCTCACAGTTCAAAATAATTATATAGAGTAGACCATGAAGGTAATAAAATGAACTTTAGAGGAAGGCTTTAGCTACTACAGGCACATCCATCTTTATATAGGGTTTAAGGATAACACTCTTACTGAGGTAGTCAATAATGATAAGAATATTCTTACAGTTATTACTCATAAAGAGGTCTACTATGAAATTAATAGCAACATCACACCAGACACATTTAGGAATCAGAAGAGATTTGAGTAAACCTTAGTAGTAGTCCTATCAGGTAATAACAGATCAGCAGACATTGCAGTTCCAGGTGAACTGTCAGATGCTCTGAGACATATCAGGCCAGTAGAAATCTCAGGATAAAATTCAGTAGAGCACTTCACAGCCCAGATGGCTAGTCATCAGAGAATCATGAGTTTCTTGTATAATTTAGGTGTATAATAGTTCTGAATCAGAAACTCATCATCTCTTCTAAAAGTATAGTCAGGCATTAGTATCTACAGAGCATTCAGTTATATCAATGCAGGCCTGGAGTTCAGGTGGGAAACAGCAAGCTTTATCTCATACAATCTGAGTCATCATTTAGAGGCACTCATCAGAGGTGGTGGCAGTATCCCAGAGTTCCTAGAGTAGGAGTAGAGGCAATCTGGGGGAGCCTTTCATGGGGTTCACTTAGGTGGTTATAGTTGGCACAGTGACAGATGAGATGCATATTACTCTGTGCAGTGTTACTTCAGAGTCTCTGAGGATCTATGGGTCTAACAACCTCTATTCACAGTTCATCTAGTAGGTATTAGAGTTTTTGAAAGGCATATCTTATTCACATCAGGAGAGGGTGTCAGCCATGAAGTTCTCTATGCTAGAATGATAGTAAATTATAAAATGGAAACAGCTGAGGAATTCAGCCCAGTGCATCTGGCATTCAGAGAGTTTATAGGTTATGATGAAGTATCAGAGATTCTTATGATCTGTGACAATCTTAAAGTCTTTCATGCTGCAGAGTTCAGAGTCCCATTCTTCTAGACATCAGATGATAGCAAGAAGTTTCTTGTCATAAATCTCATAGTTAGCTTCAGCAGGGCTAAGCTTCTTGAATATAAATGCACAGGATTGCAGAACACCTTCATCATCCCATTACATGAGAGCACTACCTATAATATAACTAGAGGAGTCTGTTTCAACCACTATCAGGCAGTTAGAGTTAAATGCAATGAGCATCAGGGTAGAGATGAACATCTTCTTAAGGTGTGTAAATACCTTGTCTGCTTCTTTAGATCACTGGAACTATTAATCTTTATGTATGAGATTAGTTAGTAGTCAGATGATGTCAGAGAAGTCTTGAATGAAACATCAGTAAAAATTTACAAATCCTAGAAAGCCTCACATACCTTTTATAGTTATAGGAGCTTCTCATTTAAGAATAGTGGCAATCTTCTTGAGGTTCATATGGACTTCCTTCCCCACCTCTATAATGAAGCTGAGGTAGGTCATCTCTTGAACTTTAAAGGCAGATTTATTAATATCAATTGGGAGACCATATTTGTAGAGATGGGTGAGAACTTTTCAGACATACTCTTAGTGCTGTTTGTAGGATTCATCAGTGAAGATGAGGATGTCATCAAGGTAGGTAGAGGCAAATTCATCTAAATAGTCTCATAAGGCCCAGTTGATGTACTTCTAGAAGGTGCTCAGAGTATTTATGAGGCTGAAGGGGGTAACTGTCCATTCAAATAAATTATATCTTATATAAAAGGTAGTTAGTCATTCATCTCCTTCTGCAATTTAGATCTTATAAAATGTGGAGATGACATCAAGCTTTGTGAACTACTTGACTTGTCCAATTTGTTTGAGAGTCTCATTGATTAACAGTAGCAGATAATAGTCTTTTCTTGTGAGTTAGTTGAGGCTGTGGTAATCTATGCAGAATCAGAGGCCTTCACCAGACTTCTTAATGAAAAGAATGGGCACACTAGTGGGTGAATTGCTAACTCAGATGAAATCTTTATCAAGAAGGTCATTGAGGGTCTTGCAGAGCATGAGTAGTTCATCACATGACATATTATATAGAGGTTTTTAGGGCAGCTGAGGATCTTTACCATCCATCTTTTCAAGCTCAATGTGATAGTTGTACACATCATAGAATAGCAGGAGCTTCTCAGCAGCTTTATGATTAAAAACATCAAGGAATTCATGGTAGTGTGGGGGAAGAACTATCACAGGGTCAGTCTTCAACTTTTTGGAGAGTCAGGAGAGAGCTTTCTCTATGTTAGACATGCTGGCAATAAAGATTTCAACAGGGAATCAGAACTTGAGCTTCTAATTATAACATCAGAGGAGTTTAAAGGTATTGGCAGAGATCTAGTGAAGGTCAGTAGTCTTATGAACATCCTTTTTGAACATACAGACATCTCCAGGGAACACAATGCACTGGTTGCATGTGTTGATGAGAGCTTGATATTCAGATAATCAAGATAGATCTAATATGAAGTTATATGGAAGATTCTCAATTTCATATGCATAAGTATTCTCTTAGAGGAATCCACTGACATCAACATCAAGCTTCATCATATTTCATATAAAGCTGTCAGTGTCACCACTGACACCTTCAATCTTTCAGGGGACAATTGGGATACACAGGAGATTATAATGGTTGACCATGCAAGAGTGAATTATTATGTAGTAATAGCAGCCACTGTTTATCATAGCATTCATATTAAAAGAACAATTAACTACAGTAAGTATAAGGATTGCTAGAACTATCATTTTCTTCTTAAAGGTCTTCCTATCTAACTCTAGGAGCTTCCACTCACAATTTCACACAGAAGCTAGTCTTTTCCCAAGTCTGATTTAGTATCTTTAAAGTCCTCCTCTTCCTCAGACTTAGTCTGCACATTTGTGGATTATACAGGTAGTTTCAGGGGAATATGGGTGCTACAGTAGTTGGCAGCTCTGTGCCCAGGTTTGTCACAGTTAATGCAAACACCTTGGGTGCAGTAGTCAGTAACAGCAGCAGTAGTCATATTGAGAATATAGAAACCATTCACATGAGCTATTAGCTCCCAGTCCATGGCATTTAGATTACAGAGCTGAGTTACTCTGGGGAAGGCTGCTCCAGGGGTAGTAGGAACATTACCATAAATTCAGCCCTGAATGGCCTTGACCTCAGACAGGTTATTCTCTATACCATGAAGCTTTATATAATATTTAAGGTATGTGGGAGGTTCAATGGAGGCAACAATTTGCTGCAGAAGCTCAAACTTGATGGCCTTCTTAAGTAGGGCTTTCTTGACAGTGTCATTTCATAACTAGCTACTAGCTTCTAGGATCTTCTAATTAAATCTCAGAAGAAAGATGGCAAGTGGATCAGTCTTCTAGTAAACACTGTGCAGCCAGGTCAGGGCCTTCTGAGTCACTGAAGAGTCAGAGAAAAGGATGTCAAGCTGATTGAGGATGACATCAGAGGTTATAGGAATGAGCTTGATATTAGCCTTCATCTAAGGGTGGAATCAGGTGATGATAGTGCTAGAGAGTTAGATATAGATGTATCAGGCCTGGTCAGTAAGAGATCTAATTGCAAGGCCATTCAAAGCAATTTTGGCCTTCACACTGAGGCACTAGGCAGGGTATTTGGAGACTTATTCACCCATGAATTTCTTGAGGGTGACAAGCCTCTCCTTTGGGCATTTCAGGAAGTCATCAAAAGGAGCAGTTGGGTGAGCAGGGGTCAGAGCAGGAACTAAAGTTGGTGCAGGTATGTGATTTTATTCAGCAATGAGGTCAATCTTATTTGCAAGCTGCTGAATGAAGTTTTGAAATTCAGCATTAGAGCCCTGAGAAGGAATGCTATCTTTATGTAGAGAGTTTATATTCATAATGAATTTAAAAGATTATTTGAATTTAGAGAGTTTGGAGAATTTAGAAAGTTCAGAGGATTCAGAAAGTTCAGAGGAAAATCTCATAAGATATCAATATGAACTGTCAGGGCTTTGGGGCCTTTCACTGACACATCATCTGATGGAGCTGAGCTGAGTGAGTTGTATTTCAGATTTCAGAAGAGTTTACTGTACATGCAGGTTATATTTAGAAGAATCTACTATATGTGTGAATCACATTTGGAGGGCAAATATAATGAGGATCTCTAAGAAGAGATCAAGTGAGTAATTACAAAATGTAACAGGCATGCTCTGATAAGCAGATTGTGTGAGCTATACACTAGAATCAAGATTGTAATCATTAGAGAAAGAAAGGAAAAAGGAAAAGAAATTGTGAGATTATGTAATATAAGAGAAGAGATTTACATGAGGTCAGAGCAGATAAACATTCATGTGAAGGCCTGGTTGAAGGCATCTGATCAGGCAGTCAGAGATCAGGCAAAATTCAGGCAAGCTATGAATATAGGGTATAAGGGCATAGCCCTTCACACTAGCATTGCTAACATCATCATCTTCATATAGATTATACTGAGAGGTAATCTGACTATTAAAGACATCTTCATTATTAAGATAGATAATCAAATTGAACTATAAAGGGCATTCTACAGTAGAGATCTAGCTATTCATTGTGGTAGTATTATATTCATTAAAAAGGTGTTTAAAAATATGAAAAGAGGAAGGAATTGATTTTTTTACTTACATTAACAAGCAATGGAGCTCTCCTTTAATAACTACATGTATGGTAATTGATAATCACCATGTTGGCAGTTGGGGGGGAGGAGTTGATGCAGGCACTTGCACCTGAGTGCAGGGTTGAGGCAGTAGTGAGGCAGAGTTGGGTAGAGATGACACATTGGGCACCCATTTGGACACTAACAAATTACTATGTAATTCTGTGTTTACACTATACTTTTTTCAACTTAGTTGTTTTTTAATCCCAGTCATTAGTGAAGTCATCCCAGTCATTATCACACACTTCCCCATGGATGTATGTACATATTCTCGTCGGAAATTTTTCCCGGAATGTCGCACGCAGCCTGCAGAATCCTGGGCAGGGATGGGACAGGGGAGGTGTTTCATGCTTGGCGGGTGGGGAGTGGATGGATGGTGAGGGATGAGAATGAGAATGAGAATGGCGATGTAAAAGTAAAGGAAGATTATGC
>JANTQF010000286.1:0-46283 GCA_032988165.1 Emmonsiellopsis sp. PD_33
CCTTGACACAATCCTGACATCCTCCCTCTGCTGCAGCCGATCAATCTCCGTCTCGATAGCTAGCATCCACAAATCCCGCTCAGTCCGACTCCTCGCCTTAAACCCAATCGATCTCCCCGGCACCCCCGGAATTCCATCCTTCGAGCACTTCCGCTTCCCATCTCGACTGCCGGACTCCTGGTCTAGTGACGTTTCCGCGCCTATTCAACCAGCCACAAGCGACAGGATTTCCGATCGCGACCAAACATGTCGTATAACCTGCTCCTCCCTCCCAAACGAGATTGCCCACATTATTCCGGCCGCCCAAGAGGAATGGTGGCGGATAAACTCTATGTTTCTTCATACAGCACGTCCCTGGAGCAGCGTATACACCAACTGTCCGGAGAACGCTATTCTTTTAAGACGGGACTTGCATTACATCTGGGATAGCCATCAATTTGCCGTCGTGCCGAAGCGGGGGAGATGGGTCGTCCATATTTTAGACAATCAGGTGACAGACGAATTACAAGAAAGATACCATAATCTTGAGACACAACCCATCATCGGCGTGGCACGAGAATACCTCTTCGCTCGTTTCGCTCTTGCCATCTTGGGTCGGATGAGTATCTTTACAAAACAAGGATTTCCGCGTAAATTGATTATCATGGAGGATAATTCACCGCAGCTGAAGAATCTGTCTAGTAAGGAATGCCGCGATCTGTTTGGGCCTCCAAATAAGAGCAGGAGCCAGAGTCCCAAAAAGAGACAGAGACCAAGTCGGCTCGAGCAGAACCAAGATGATGATAGCATTGATTATAACAGTACGGAACAGGAGGAGGTCTGGCTCGCGGGGCAGTGGGGTGAATCCTACGGCTCAGATCCGGACGACGAACAACGCGGCCGATCAAAAAAGCGACGATGCTTGAGTCCTGGTTTTAGTTCCACATCTGCTATGTCTAATTCGACGTCAATGCCATCAACCGTGGAAAGTAGTCTTGCCAACAGCTCAACCGTGGGCAGGGCTGGTATCGCTGGCCACGAATCTGACGCTTTTGCTACTGTCGAAAGAAAGGGAAAAAACCCTCTAAGCAGGGAAGATCTAAACGCCGTGCCAGACTACGACACATCCAGATACGACGAGTCTCAAATTAGAAAATAGAAAGTGCTGACTCGCACTCCGAGGGAAGAAAAGACGGTTGTTCTTCTGCTTTGCGTGGTGGTGAGGCCCTTGTTATTCCTTCCGTTAGGGAGAGAGGAAGGGGAGACAACAAAGTACTGCATATATAGATAGAATGACTTTTTTATTGGGCTATTGCAATCCTCAGCTGAGCTCTGTAACTTGGTTCACGCAGTTGAGTTTAATAAAATAGATAAAAAAAAACCATACTGACATTAACCACCTATCTCTCTATCCTGAAAGAAAGAAACTCGAAAAACACGAATGAATACAAGAAAAATAATAGAACTCCCATGCCTTTACCATATCCCAGGACCCATCTAAGACCCCCCCCCCAAAAAAAAAAAAAAAGAATTATTCATCCAAGAGGTGAGCAAAGAGCGGACAAAAATGAACTCTCCAAAAAAGCCTATCCAACCGGTCAACACCCTTCCTATGATCAACCCAAAAAGAAACGCAACAAATAACAAAATAATCGTGTCCTACCGTTCTTGTAGTCGATAATACTGACCACTTGCCAGCTTGGGGTGGGCGTAAAAAGCCCCGGCCCAGTCCTCGATATATGATGGAGAGTCCCATCATAAGTCACCGCCGACTTCCGTAACAAATCACCGTCGTAGAAGGGAAGTTGGTGTTAGGGGTCAGTATATCATTTCAACCCGAATCCTTCACTGTCAACTACGGCTCGCCAGAGCTTCTCTTCCAGCTTCTGTCGCGACCTGTAACGATACAGTGCCACCATATTGAAACATGTCCTAGCAGTTGGGAACCTGTCCGAGTCCTGTCCTAGACACACCAACCGTATCATAAGATTCGTTGCCCCCATCGCAGGAATTCGATCACTCCCCGTGATGAAGCTTAAGATTTTCCGCTGATTCTGGGGCGAGGATCTGGTAAAGAAGTCCCAGAACCAGTTCACCACAGGCTCGCGCTCAGGGTTGTCGTTATGCCAGTGCTCATATATCGCCACTGCTTGCAGCGAGGGGATGTCGAGGGGTTCGTCAGAGCCGCGCACGAGAAGTTCGATCTCTTCCGGCCGGAAGAGATGCATTGCATTTCCGCCGCAAACAGTGAAGAACCCTCGTTTGAAAGGCTCGAATTGACGCGATACAGCGGTATCCAAAACATATTTAACGTAGAGATCGACGAATTCTCGACGATTAGCATTAGTAACAGGCCTTCTTTCTCCTCTCGGGCGCAAAGGGATCTCGAGTGTCTCTCCGTAGCGCTCTATCTGAATGGCGAAATCCCGGCAAAAGGTTTCTTCCACGTCCCCATCATATTCAAGCAACTGGCGCAAGCCCCTTGCCAAGGCGGGTCGAAATTCTGCAAGATCATCCAGAGTGCATTTAAAGGGTTGTTTGGGGGTCGACAAAGCCGGTAAGTTATTAGGTGGGGCGCAAGCTAGAAGTTTTCTGAAGGCAAAAGGTGGAAGAGCAATATCAAGGATCGTTGAATTGTATATAGCAAGGCCAAGCAAGACGCCAACCAGGAAAAATTGCTCTGACGATTCGAAACAATGGGGGTTGAAATAACAATATTGGGAATCCTCGTCGTATACGAAAAGCCCTACACGATAATTATGAGCAGAGGATTGCATAGACATCTCAGTAAAACATACCGTAGAGTGGATCAAAAACTTCCCTGACCAGCAGCAAGAACCATTCCTTACGAAGCCCGCCAGCATCAACACCTTCCTCGCCGAGAAATTCGATTCGAAGCCCTTTCTTGATTTCCTCTTGTCCGGTACCAACTACCTCACTCACGCTACGAAGACTGTCCTCTGCTAAGCATTCTCTTCGTACCTTCAATACCAAATATTGACTGACTCCTCTTCGCCCCAGGATACTGTCAAAAAAGGCCTCTCGAGCCTTCGACTCCATCTGTCGACGAGCATCGTGCTCCAGAATGCGGATCTTTGCCCAGATGCTAAGAAAAAATGAATATTGGCAGAATGAAAATTTCTCGTGACGAGACTCCCAGGCTTCAAAATCTGCGATAAGGTCGGAATAATCCAGAAGCGTGTTGTAGAATGTACTGATAGGGATGATGTGTCTTTTACCCAGCACTTCATTCCTTGCAGAGTCATCCTCATTTGCCCTCGTGGCATCACGTCTCCGGCTATGGACCACGTTATTTGCAGAAAATAGCATGGCCATTACTTTTGCTGCTGCTCTAATTTGCCAATCTTTGCTGTAGGCAGTCGCACTCTGGTCGACATTCGGGGACTTTGCTGTATTGTCCCTATTAAGGGCAGAATGTAGCTGAGCTGGAGTAGTATTGCCAGTCGGTGAAAAAGTCGGGACGTAGTCATCTAGATCATCTCCAGGCTTCAGATGATTATTATCTCGACGTCGTTTCTGCTCTCTGGTCAGGCGGTATGTGACAAAACTGCCGACAAGCTCCACAATGCGGCGAAAGTGACTTTCTGAAAATCTAGAGAACCAGGAAACTAATATATGGTGACAATCTGTTGGTAAATTAGCAAGGAGTCCTATGATCCTTTTAATAATAAGAGGTCGCCGGTCGGGAGGCTCGCTTGACATGCTGGCTGATGCTGAACGATTATGTCGGGGAGCGCGTTTAGGAGTATATGGCGCAGTTGGGCGCTCTTCGGACCCATGGTGATCAGATTTCCTTTCCATCCTCGAAGCGGACGCCGCCCGTGGCCTAGTAGCTAGGCCAGATGCGTATAGTAATGGGTTTGCAAGCAAAATCAAAAGAAAGCGGATATCTTCTGGACGTTTCAGGGGGCGCCTGGGTCGCTGGAGCAAATTTTCTGTTGCTTTAAGTAGGGTAGTTTGGACATGTCGTCGCGATTCTGCAATTTCTCTATCCAGGATAGAAACGTCGGTCGCATCCCAAATATCAGCCAGGGCTGACATGTCCGGGCCCTGGGTTCGATCCGGTTTCATATCTGACCACTTCTGGGCCCACGACTCACCAGCGTGCAAAATATATCGATACCATTCAGAAAGTTCAGACCAGTTTATTCGCGGAGTTTTAGAGCTGGTCAATCCGCTCGCCGTGTCCGCAACCTTATCTCTCGGGTAATCTTCACTTGAGCGGTTAGCATAGGCGCGATTCCCCGTCCACCAGGAGCCATTATCAGCAATATCGCTTAAAAGAAGGAGCTTTGCATCGAGTTGAAAATCTGGCGGGCTCGTTACGGTGGTAGATGGCGCTTCAGAAGATGGGTTTGTAGAAGGCTGATTCCCTTCGCTTGCTGTCCTGCCGGGTTGTGGGTGCACGGTTAGAAAAGAGTTATTCATGATATCACAACCATTGAAGGAGGCCATAATGTAATTTTCCAGAGGACGGAAAATCGAGGCTGAACGGTTCATGCCTAGCCTATTCTCAAGGTCATATGGGGATTGACTTGATTGTGAAGCTGCACGCCTATGCTCCGGGACCACCAAACTATCAGACCCGCGGATATATCTACCCTCCGGAGATGGCCTGTCTGTGTCTGATAACGACATTTCTTGTCTACTAAGTTCAGGATCCCTGGTATATCCCGCAGAGGAAGCTTGAGATGCAGGTGAGTGGGAATCGGGGGGCTGGGATATTTTAAAACCAGGCAACAACGATGGGGATGGTGTCCTTGCATCATACCGGCCAGCCCCATAAGGCTTGTTCGGTTGATGTGTGTCAGAAACGCCACGTTTCCGGCCAAAAGGGGTCGTAGGGGCGGCCCGCTGTTCAGCTTCGTCGAGGAAGGACCGTAGATATGAAGAGAGACATCGATCAATGATCTTCTGGGTGCCTTCGAGAGATAGAGTGGGGGCTAGCATGGTCGAGGAGTTGATATTAGATCAAGGCTGCATATATGGCTATATTACGGGAAACTCACCGTGATGTCCCGATTGTGGGCCAAAATGACCCTCTGTTTTTCTAAACGGAACGTGGAGGGTCTCCTGGTATGGTTCCAAGTCGTTCATTGCAGTGCATTTCCCGCACCTGAAGCCTTTTCTGCCCCGTGGAAAGGAATTGGTATGGTCACACGTCATACATCGAACAGATATCTGTTCTTCGGGGGGATGGGCATGGAAGCTAGGCTTCCGTGGGCTGGTCGACCGTGGCAGCCGTGCATTGTGCATGATATGGTCATCTGTGATATCCAACAAGGTCTCCCTTCCAACACCCTGGTCTTTTTTCTTCCCGGAGCCGAACAGGGACGGGAACGGATGGCTGATCGAGCGGGTATGGGTTCGACGCGAAGGGGTTAGGGGGGAGCTGCTTGGGACGTTCTGGGGTCGTGTTCCTTGGTGGTTCGGCGACAGATGGGGTGGGGTGCTGCCATCATGACCCGTCGGTGGTGGGGGAGATTTGCCACGGGGCGAGGTCGAAGCAAGCCGAGCGGACCAGGGATTAGGCATCGGGAGTTATGGGTATCTCGTCGATAGCTCTTTGGCAGATGGACGGGGGTTGATGCGGCTCAAAACTTCTGTCGTCTGCTTGGGCGTCTCTCTGCAGCGCTCAATGCGGGGAGCTGAAGCTTGCAGTATGTAAGTAGCCTTGCTAGCGCCAGACATCCAGCAATGGATCGCTGGCAGCTGTCTCGTATTTCAACGGCAGAGAAGCAAAGGCGGAGAACAGTGTCATGTCAGCTCGGGCTGTGCATCGTGAGGCTGCCAGGTCGTGGCCGCGGCGGCTGGACGGCAGTCGCTACGGCGGCTGTTGATGTGCGCACCCGCCGGTCTGGACGGACAGGAACGGCCCTCAGTCCTCAGACTCCAGCTGGCAGTCTGCAACGGGGCTGGGCTGGGTGCGCTGGATACGATTGGGCTGGGCTGGGCGGGTGTGCGTGTTGTGTTGGCCATGGTCGCCCGCCAGGAGATGCGGATAGGCTGGAGTCATGGCCGTCGTCAGCGAGGGCGAGACCGCTGACACAATCGTCTCTGAATGCTGGTCACCGCTGCCCATGTTTCAAGGCATGTCACTTCGTCGTGTTGCGTATTGTGAGATGTTTTGACGTCTGCAGATTTGTCACACAAGCCATTAAATATTTACCACACAGACAACCCCCAGAAATGCATCCCCAGAGTAACCATGGTTCGTCGTATGCTGACCCTGAAGTGGGGAAATGGGCCAATTTATTTACAAATGTCAATTTTAGCTTCACAGAAAATCTGGAGATAAATAAGCCAAAAATCAGTTTTGTATCCGAGCTGCATGTTTATTAAAGAGGTCTCCTCTGATGGTTAAAGCGTTTAACTAGTTAGTTTAACTAACAATAGGGGCGCTAACCGACAGCCTTTAACTAACAACACCTCAGAAATCGGGGCTAGCTTTGAGTAAAGCACCCCCCAACCTCCTCAATTGCATCAACCTCCGATCAAACAATCCAACCTTGGAATACGGGACAGGGAGAGGGCCACAGACAAGACAAGTCAAGACATGCCTGTTGTATTTCTTGATGCAAAGAAAGATCTTTAACTGAGACATGCTCAGCTATCTCCCCCTCATTGGCTTATTCTGCCTCTGATCTGGTGGCAATCAGACAGCTTCTGCTCTTTATAGATGCATATAACGATTCTCTATCAGCTAAGGACCACGACATCCGTCCACAAGCACAGTTTTATCCATAAACAGTCAATATTATGCCCCGGAAATTTCCAGACTGCGAAATCGTCCCTCAACAGTTCATGGTTTCAAGGAAATTCAACGCAGCAATTGAAGAGACGAACCTGCAACTGATGCATTACATCATGAAGAGATACCTCAGAAAAGTCAACAGGATCTTGCTTCTAATAATGTTAGTAGCAATGCGAAGCCTGAAGCCAAGAAACGAAACTTGTTTCAAGTTCACCTCTCCTCTCCACTCGAGCCTCCATGAACGGCCTCAGAGACCCTGGCTCGTCCGCTGGAGCTGTCTACAAAGATCAACATCAAGCCACAAACCGTGACAAAGGTTACGAGAGATGGGATGCAGACCAGCCTATCGAAGATTTTATCAACTCGGGATCTTCCCCTCCAATTCAAGGGAGAAGAGCCGCAGCCTGACTGCTGGGTTTTGGCACTTGGTCCAGAGGGACCCTCCTCGTACCCCATTTGTTGGCTTGATAGTTACTGATGAGCTGGAATACGAATGACGTTTGCTGCGTTCATGACAGTCATACTGGGCAGCTTGAAAGCTGAGGCTTTGCCGTTAACTCCTTTCGCATGATCGGAATATTTTTGCTCTTGGAGGTTGATATAAAAAGGTGGTTCTTCTTCGACTATCATCGAGAGATTCTATATCTCAACTTCTACACTATATTCCAGATCCAACAAAGGAAGCAAAACTTGACTCAGAAATCTTACAAAACAGCCTACTCCCAACCTACCTCTCATCATGAAATCCCACTCAGTCGCCCTCCTCATAGCTCTTTCTGCCTTGTCCGCCCCTCTATCCGCTAGTCCCACCGCATAGCGGACCAACTGTGTCCTGGGGTGGTCTCAGATTAATTTCCAGGTACAGCATCTAATCCCCTTTCACTAGCCTTACCGCTCTCCCCATAGTATTTACCCGTCAATCTATCCACGTCCACTAAACAATCTCCCTCCTCCATACAGGGCACTCCATACGTCGACATGTGCGTCGGAGCCGGGAACCCCTGCGCGCTTCTCCGGGATGAGTATGCCAACGCCCTCTACTCCGTTTACGGTACCGGTGTAAATCCATTGGCGAGATTGTAAGCTCTTTTGAAACCCCCCCCCCCCCCTTCTCTCCCCCCTTTACAGAGATCATATCTGAACTAGTTTTTTTTTTATCACGCCCTTGGTTAAATTTACTAGCACTAACGTTATGTTTCTCTCTTTCCTTCGCGTAACAACAGATGGACCGGACTCGGCTGTCAAGGTGAATCAATCCTGGTAGATAGGGAGGGATGGGGCGACCTATCTAATGCGCCTACGTATCGGTCAATTGGGATGCCTTGAGCAAAGCTGCTATCTGGGAAATGTGGTGTTTGCGCTGAATGGACGGCAACTATACACAAGGGGGACGTCCCCGTCCTGACATTAGGAGCGTGCATTGACGCGTTTGTTATATTAAAAATTCACAGTGATCCGGGAAAGGGGGCCATGGTTACTCTTACTGGGTCGATATATGAAATTGCTGGATTAGGGGAGGAGCAGTTAGCCCACCCCGTAGGCGCCTTTCTATTTATTTGTTTCCCTGCATATCGATGTATGGATACATGCACCACGGAGCATTTCCCAGATCTGCGGGAGAAAGGGAGAATTCTCCTCCTTGCTGCGTTGTTAGGTTGTTTTAGCCAGGTTCTCGAATAGATTGCGTGGCAGGCATCTTTGAACTGGTTTCAGGCACAATAGTTAGTTATATTTGGACGTTGGCGGGTAACTATTTATACGGTTCCATTTTTTAGTGAAGTCAGGAGAAGAAGCCCAACCCTTCTGAAGGAAACAAAAGAGCAAATGAAGCAGAATTTAGAACGAGAAAAAAAAAGAAAAAAAAAAGAAAAAAAGGAATCCCATCTCTTTCAGCATTGAATCGTATCCGGAAAACGTTGCCACAAAAAAGAAATTTCTATCTTAACCATCTAGCTAGACTCAAAAGCCACAAAGTCCAGTGCAGAGGCCCCCTCAACCAACATGTTAACTTAACCGCGTACATTCCCGAACCAACCGCGATCCCCAATTCCTTGCCCCCTATTAGAATGAGCAGTCCGATAGCGAGATCTAATATAAGCTCATACCAACCAGCTTCGTCCATGTGCAAAGCCTTAGGCCCTGTTCAGTGAAAAAACTGTTTCTGTTTATCCCCCATCATACTAGAGTGGAGTAGTATTTTTACAAACAGAGCTAAAACATGCAGATCTTGAAGAATCAGTGGAAGAACTCTAGAAATCACAATCAAATCAGAGCTGAGAGTCTGATTTCTGTAGACAGATTTTCTGTTATTAAAAGTGGGCCTACCTTTCCTAGTTAAGCTATAGTCTCTCCCAATTCTCACTAATTACATACTAAGTGGGTTAAAAACATACTAATTTAGTCTATACTATATAGTACCAAAAAACAGTATTTTATTGTATTTTATTGATTATATCAGCAAAATTATGTAGAATTATGCAAATTTTTGCCAAGAAGTGTGTCTGGGAGAAACAAAAGGGAAGAACCAGTTTTGCACTGAACAGGGCCTTAAAGGTCATGGATGATGGCATCGAAACCCACCACCTTCTTTGGTCGGATCGGATGCGGTCGAATTCCGACCGGATGGCGCAATGGGGGAAAGCGGAAAGAAAACGCGAAGAACAAAACGCGGGATTATGGGGAATAAAACACTAAAACTAAACTAAAAGGTTATTAGTTCTCCCCCGCAGGATCCTGGGGGCATCATCGCTTCTCCAGATTATCCGCTTCCAAGGTTCACAGGGCCGACATTGCGGGGGGGGGAAGTCTCAAGGGGAGCTAGCGCCTCTTGGAAGGATTCCTTTGGTTGGTGGGGTTATTCGACCCTTGTAAAATTTCGAGATCTAAGCGTTTTTAGCTGCAAGCGTGAACTATCCAAGCGATTCTTGGGAAGGGCTTGACTGTTAAACAGCCTAAACTCGATTCTTGGCCATGATGCGCCGCTGGACGCGGCAGTTGGTTAATTTGGGGTATACCGACAAGCCATTCTGAAATCGGAGTTGGATAGATACAAGGGAGATGTGCATTCGAGGTAGATTATATACATATTTCACAACTCATATCGATCCCATCCCCACAAATCCGACGACAGAAGAAGAGAAATAGCACAGGTGTCGTGCAATCACGGATGTAGAAGACACAAAAGAATACCCCATAATCATGCGTTGTCGATATGGGCTACACGTGTCTTTTCGCTCAACTGGTTCTCGGTTTCCTTTGTAATTAAGTCTTTCTCTTCCTGGCTTTCGAACACTGTTGTAGAGGCGCAGTTAGCTTATTGTCATGGAGGGAAAAGGAAATAAGCATCGAATGACTTACAGAATGTCAATTCCTCCAGAGTGCGGCCGTACGTTTCCGGGAACATAAAGTAAATGAACACGAATTCGAAGCACAGCCAACAGACATACACCAACAAGTATTTCCACTCGATGTCCTTGAGACCAATCGGGTTGACGAAAGTACCAAAGAATCCTGCCGAACGGCCAAACAGTTGGAACCAGGTAACTCCTTTGGTCCGAACGTAGAAGGGGAACAGCTCGACCAGGTAGGTGTAGGTGAGAGCATTGTAAGCAATGTTATAGGTAGGCCCGTAGAGGAAGATAAAGACTATGACGGCAATGCCAGCACTTTTTGATCCTGTGATCATCTGCCTTGCCTGGGCAACCGTCCAGCCAGTGTAGACGCAGACTAAGAGCCCAACGCAGAGAAGATAGACGTTACGACGGGGGTAGCGTGGTGCAATCAAGGCTAAGAATACGCAGGACACAAGACCCCAGGCCTGGTTTCCGAGATTGAGTTTGTTCTGCACGAATGGGTCGTCATAGCCGATGGATTCCAAAATAATCACGAGGTAGTTGCTGATAAGGGTGTTGCCGGAGAATTGGGTAAATAGTCCGAGCATAGTAGCCATAAGCGTACGTCGTCTCATTCCGGCGGTTTGGAAGAGTTCCAGAAAACCCCGTTTCCGCGATTCGTTCTCAATTTCTAGAGCCTTGGCTATCTGAGCATACTCGGCTCTTGGAAGCTCGGCGTTTTCATCCCCTTCAGCATGGTACTTAACGAGAATAGCCAGAGCTTCGTCGTTACGGCCTTTCGAAATTAACCAACGAGGACTCTCCGGGAGGAAAAATATAAAAGCGATCTGGATAACCGATGGGGCCGCTTGAAGAACACTTGGCATGCGCCAGCTCCAGTCGTTTTGGATTCGGAGAGTCCTGAGAGTAATCCCCGCAGCGATGGTAGATCCCACCCCAAAAAATGCATTAAACATGGCACCCAAAATTGCACGCTCTTTGGGGTGGCCCAATTCTCCGATCAATGCCGAACCACCAACGATGCAGTAGACAATTCCATGACCGAGGATGATTCGCGAAACAACCCACATCGCGACTAGAAACCGTTAGCAATATAAAGGAGTGGTAGATATATATAACTCACAATTGACCGAGAAAGCTTGCATACAAGCGCCTATGACCATGAAAAGTGACCCGAAAAAAATAGACCATCGACGGCCGACATGATCAGACAGAATAGGCACAAAAGGAATCGCAGTCAGCGCTCCCAGATTGTAGGACGCTGTCAATATACCCAGGGAGGCACCAACGGGTTCACCAAAGAAGTCTTGCCAGTAGGATAATGACTGTACTCCATTCATCATAGAGGAGTCAAATCCGGAAGTCGATTCGATTCCCAAGCAGCACGGTACGAGGAGCAGGTAGAGATTCCGTAGGTTCGGTTTCTTGTACCATGGTGTACGGTCTGAGGCGATCAACCGTGCAATGACGGGATCTGAACCACCCTCGGCAACCATTTCGTTGGGAGCAGATTTGCAATCTGGGGCGGGGTAAAATTGAATGAAAAAGATGTTTGGTTCAGTTAAGAAAAATGGGACGCCTCGGGGGATTGAATCGTATTTAAATGATATTTCCTCGACCCTGGAAACAGATTTTCACATAAAGCTGTCAGCTCTGATGACCCCACTCGATAGCCTAAAATCAGCTAGTTAGATTGCCCCCGTTGACCCGCAGTGAATTTCTGTGGGAGAGCGGGATATTTTTGTATCCGTTCGAGCGTAGAATAAAAGAAAGCTGCGGAACGTTGTCCGAGTAGGGACCACGGCCCTTAAGACCCTGAAGGGAAGAATAACCCGGTTCCGTCGATGATTGGCGCAATTAATTGCCACATGCGGGACTAATACTCACAGATGTGCCGAGGATTAGATGCGAGCAAACAAATGGACGGAGAACGCAGGCATGCCTTGCTGGGAGTTTACCAGATTGAACCGTCGTCTTCTCATTGGTCCTCGAGCGAGTCGGATGTCCTTGTTGGTGGCCGTTTGAGACGTGGTTGGGAGCCATGTTTGGTTACATCGGGCGGTTTCTTGGATCTGCCAGTAGGCTATAAAAAAGACATCATACAATCCAGCTCTGTACAGCGTCATATTGAAAAATAACGAAGAGATCCTCTTCGGCCACATCGTGGGAAGTAAGGTAATATGTATCCGACGTCATCTGCGCATCTGTGGGTGTCACTCCATATATGAATAGGTCTTTCATGGTTCGAGTGGAACGTATTTCTGGCCTGCTGCCGAATTACACATTCTCTGAATCTGGAGTAACCGCCTGGTTGACGGGACTTAACGGCTAGGACCAATCTCTCCTAGGTCTGGGCGCGTTCTCGGACTCACAGTCACAGACTCTGTCCCTTCGGATGATTTTTGCCTAATTAAATACGTGTGGGGTAAAGCAACGAGCCCCTGCCCACAATTCCTGAGCCCGATCTATCCCATCATAAAAGGCAGACCTGTCTGAGTGAGGGGCTCGCTTCTCATCCTGGATTAGATCTGGCAGTCGTGCATACACATTTTGATGATTGGCCTGTTTGTAGAAGTCCCTGTTAGCTACCAAAGCGAAAGCAAAAGCGTGGCTACTAACCGGGTAAATAGTAAATGCAGGGAGTTGGGGGCTCGACGCTAGCGGATCCGGTCATTCCTTGAATCCTGTCTCGTGTCGCTAAAATCCGTAAACGCGGGATGAGAGGAAGAGCTGGGGTGGGTCCACTCTGGAGTCTGGGGGAGAATGAAGCACAATCCCTTCAAGCGCGCCGGATTTCATAAAAATTGGGACGCCTGGAGAGAGTTTGTACTAAGATGGGAGACACAGACAGCCACCATATATGTAGCTGAATGAGAACCAACTTTCCGCTGGCAGACTCGGTGACTTTCAAGAAGGCGTGAAGTTGAGATAGAGGCGATGACTAATCATACCAGAGGCTGGGTCGCCCCACAACCCAAACTTTATTGCCAATAAAGGTGCAGTCAGAACCGAACTTTCTTTTTCCGCGTATGAAAATGCTTCTGGAACATTTGAATGTTGAAGCACGCGATGGAATTTCATTTTTCACACAGATCAACAGGGGAGTTGAGGACCACCAAGTCATGTCTCAAGCAGTTTATGAGTTCCGGCAAAGGAAGACCATGCCCAGGCGGTTAATTCGAGGCAGACTCCATGGATGCTTAACTAGTTCGATCTTGGCATCTAGCCTCGCTCCCAACGATTCGAGCCAGGTTCAACGTGAGATTGTGTAATTTCTGCTGCTAGCCAATGCCAAATGGCAATGCTGCGACACCATCCCATTCCTAAAGTTCCTAATAAGACTTGCCAGAATCCAATGTGGCCAGAGTTCTGCTGACAATCCTCAAACAGTAGTACATTTACTCACTATGAGGGAAGCAAATACGACCAGATCAATCCTTGTGATACTACTTACCGGAAAGAAAATACATCCAAAAGACGTGGTAATTTCACAATTATGAGCTTGTCAATAGATCCAACATTTATTCGCCACTTATTATTCGTACGTCAACGCTACCTTTTGCCCAGTGCGTAGGAGTGATAATACCGTGCAAATTGATCATGAGCCCGGTTAAGCTCCAAAAAGATGACTGCGCTCATCAGTGGGTTAAGGCCTGCCACATTCAGAGACTGGAATATAGGATGCTGGGCTCAATCAGATTATGCCTCGGTTCTTCCAGAAACGCCCCCAGAAGAAGAAATTAGGCAATGCTGTTCCTCCACTGCGGCCGCCATAGTATGCAGGTACTAAAGCTTGGATGGGACTGCCAACCCTTGTCACCTCTAATAAAAACCTCAGAATGGAATGAACAAATGTGAAGGCAAGAAATGGATGGGTGGCTACCTTTTGCTTACTGTTCCTATCATACAACCCATTGGTGTGCTGTCCAGGGAGTCATAGAACAAAATAGAGGATTTTGTACTATGAAAATGGTCAATGCTGGCTATTATCTATGTAAGCACCCCTATTTTTCCCCTAGCATATTATTAAACATATATTGACAAGGACCGGAACTTCAATAAAGCATGCCAGTTTCTTTTCTATCTATACACTCATTGGCCCTTATGGAGTATCCCCCCTTAGAAAAAACTATGAATTTCCGCTATACCAGCATATACCATCATATCAGACAACTAATGGGTGGGTTCAATAATTTCAACCATTACATATTGAACTCCCTAATTAGAACCCTTCCAAACGTTTCGAAAACCTCACAAGGGATGCTTCTGCTTCGCGGCGACTATCGAGCTATCGATTGCATGGAGCGTCTAGCGACTCGCATAACATGGTCCAATACAACATGCCAACCTCCCAGATTCGATCTAAACCCTTGAAACTGTTTCCAGCAACCTAATATTTGCAATGCACGTCACATTTTCCGTTCTTCGATCACAAAACATCCGAAATAAATATCCCCTAACTCCCCCAAATGCGGCAACGCTTGCAGCATAACGCCTCAAATCTATAGTCAAACATCAAAGTGCTTCTCTGGTGTACGACGATTGATGGGACCGCAGTGGAAGAAAAGGACATCTTGGTATGCCGCTAGCGCATGTCAATTTCTCGTGATCAGCATAAGGAACAACGACCAACCCCTGAAAGCAACAACAAAAACAGGAAAGTTGGCAAGAAGTGATGTATCACCAGAACCAGGGCCAGTTTCAATAGGCACAGAATGGGAGAAAAGAAAGCCTACTTTGATCAGCCTGAAAAATTGATGAGTGAAAAGGGGGTGAGGGACCTTCTGAAGATGTTTGTCAAGATACCCTCCAAGGTCATGGACTGTCGTCTTTTTCTAAGTTGTCAGGATACCGATCAAAGCCTTGAGGCAAAGTTTTCCTGATTTCGGTGGGTCCAAAGTTGCATATGCCATGCAGTGGTTTCCAGCACCTTATACCTCAGCTTGCTACCTTGTATCTTAGTTTTATCATTGTCAATAGAGGTGGTGTAGCCAGACAGAGAGAGGTAGCAGGTCCTGGGCGTTTAACTATCCCTCTAGGACACTAATATCCTAGAATTTGGGTGCAAGGGATGGTGAGGGCAGTAACATGCTGCAATGCCAAAGGAGTGACTTGAGATTGTCCCCTATTCCTCCCGCTGTAGCTCTCTTGATCTTTGCAAGTTTGTATGTGGGCGTTGACTGCCCGGGCTTTTTCCTAGTAATATTTCGTGTTGGGTGGGAGGCCTTGGATCTGGTCTTCTGCCAATCGAATTTATCCGCGCTGGGGCAAGAAGTCATTGGAATTTTGGAGACATGAACAAGCTTCTCTCCAACACCCCCAACGCAGTCTGTTTCAAAGTCAATCCAGCCCTGTTCCCTGTCTCCAATATAAGAGATATCAGGATAGGTAATTGGAACACCAAAATCAATCCACATGACTCTTTCTAGGTCACCAGAGATAATTATATTTTTTGGATATGAATCATTATGCTCAATCAATGCAGAATGAACCCTGTTTGATGCCATTGACAGCTGTTTCCATCTGTTCTTTGGTATAAGTGACACAGTTCATTGGCAAGGGGTTTGGTAAGTATTCGATCAGAATAGCACTTGGGAAGTTGGTATTGTGCAGAAAGGCATCTAGATGGGGGGTATATGCAGCTGGATCTAGTGATAATGTGTATCTGTAAAACTGTGGCATATAACCCATGTCACATATGCCATATTGTTTAAGCCGGCAGTAGGCCTGGATCTCGCAGTGGGCTTGATTCAAGTCATGAACCTTATCGTCAGCATACCCTAGGTCTGCATTGTTGTGGAACTAGGTGCACTTGGGCTAGAAACTGATGTATGGTACTACTAGCAGAGGGATGCTAGCTAGTAGATTTGGGATAGACACCTTTGCAAAACATACAATTTTTAAGACGCGAGGGTTCTGGTCGTAATTAACTGGGAAAATCGACGACGCTTCTGATCTTTTCAGCTCAACAATGAACCTGACTTTTGCAGGGTCAATGTCAATCAACAGATTATCATCAAATCCCTTCTCTTTCTCGTAAATGGTGCCTTCTGGGCCAAGGGACACACACACTAATGTAGGTAGACATTATGGCAAGAGGTATCAAAAACAAGAATAGCCAAACAAATGGATTAACTCCTCTGGCAAGCTGAAGACTGAGATGATGTGACCGATCAGTTCCCCAGGTAAAAGTTGCCAAAGGCATTCTGCACAACAGTTGAAAGGTTCCAACAAAGAGAGTTTGAATGGCTGGGATTTACCTGGAAGTTTGCGATGACGATTTCTCCGTGGTGGAAAGATAGGCGGAGTAATATATGGCTGCCTCAACCTCGACGACGTGAACTAGTGCGCAAAGTCCGTACTAGTTCTCATTTGGTATCGAGTTTCGAATACCTAAAGTCTCTTTCTTCAAAGTTCCAGTCGTACTTGTGTCAAGTCCGACTGCACAATATCATGCCGCCCCGGATACCATTAGTTTCCAGGGAATTTGACTAATATATTGAACTAGGAAGTCGGAAATCCAAAACAAAGCCCCCCTCCCCACTATGGAGGCATAATCCTCCTCAGTAGTCGAATTGAGATCACAACATCAAATAAATGGTTGGTGAGTGCTACTGTTTGCCGGGAGGGGAGCGAAATTTCTCCGGAAGACCAGTCCGAAGGTCTGGGTCGTTCTGATGGTAGAGACGTTAGGCGTGTACAATCTCATCAAGGGACGAGATGTTCCTGAAAGTCCAGCTTTACCGAGGATGGCCGTCCATGATGAACTCATATAAGCCATTCCAAGCAGGAGTAGCCATGGAGAAGCTGGTGATTGCCGCGGCATACAGCCATTCGGTGCGGAATGGGTCACCCCATGAAACCTCCCGCATCTAGATTTGTCTGATGATATGGGCATATGGGAATGAATTGGGTCCTTAAGTTCCTGGCAAGCTCCTTCCCCCGAATCCACGATAGGAGACAGTATATATGACCTACCCAGCAGCAACGCATGGAGACGGATGCCTGATAGGGTACACTGGACAGGCGAATCCCAATTTGGTTGAATCCTACAAGGGCACAATGATATCAGTAATCGGTTATTATGACGAAAGAGAATTTCCAAAGAGGGTAATTGCCTTTTACCATATGATTTCCTTTTTCATTGAGCCCATTGCAAACCAACCGGGCTTGTTCGATGTATCTTTTGTAGCCAGGGGCTCTATATTATAAACCTACCGTTTGTCCTTGTCGCCGTATTAGGCTCGTGTTTAGGTGGAAATTTAGATGAAGTGATAAATTGATAATGGTCAGTTAATATGATAGGATATCTTTGCCTCGGGAAGATAAAGACGGTTCAAAATATGCAGTTCCCGAGCATGAATGCGGTTTCAATCGGCAATCCGCATGCATAAACCCAGATCTGGAAGACCTCCGCCTGTAATGTTAATGTAATCTTGTCATTCTTGGTCAAGGCGGACGAGTGTTTTTCCGCGACTTTTTACATAGGAACGCCACAGGAAGCACTGAACCCGACAATATATGTTGCGCAGGGATTCCGCCGGTGGATTGAAAATTGGACAAGATATCCATGGTCCTCGTCCGTCTCTGAGCAATATCTATTGCTTGGCTCCGGGTGGGGACGTTCCCCCAAGGTTAAAAAGCTCCATTAAAAATTATAAAACATAACGTGATCGATTCGCAGATAGTGTATTTCATCCCGGATGTACCCCGTGCAGGATGTCCACGTTTTGGAGTTAAACGTTGTGTTTTGATACCGTTTGCCGTCGATAACATCCCCGAACGAACATGATGTTGTCAAACCAGGCTTGAAGCTAAATAAGACTGCCCGCCCTAAAAGACCACTTTGGATAATAACAGCGGCCAATGACTTGGTGTCGAGTTTTTGATCTGGTTGAGATGGGATCAAAATAAACTGCGAACACATCAGTCTGGTCATATCCAGAAGTCGGGCCGATCCATAGTGCTAGCTTTTAGTGCACTGTATTAAATCTTTGGTTCCAGCTAGCATGGCATAGTGGACATTAGCCAACTGCAGTGTAATAGATACCAGCAAACAAACGGCTTTCCGGCGGGTGGCGTAGGTTGGGAACCCGACACTCACTATTCTAACAGGCGGCAAGATTGCATCGGCAGCTCTGGAATAAGTGTCACCGCCTAGTCTGGCTCGGCATAAATGTTAGCAGTGTTGAAAAATCCATCCTTTAATTTGCGTAGAACTATACCGGCCAAAAGGCTAACGTTTTTGGGAACGGCAGACTCTTCATCCCCATCGACCACAACGCTTCCAAATAGACGGCTTGCCCAGGAGATAATATATAGTACCCTGATTCGGTTAACTACTAGTATGTGCGAAATTCACTTGACCAATCAGCAGCGGCCTGTCAAAAGTGTAGCCCCTGGCTACCGAATAGATTGTCCAGGGGTAATTAAATTTACCCCGCAGAATACAATGCAAAGCAACAACCAGGCTCAGACATACCAGAGGTTTCAATGAATAGCCGCCACGAATAATTTAAGTGGCAGTGGCTCTTTTGGCGTAAAACATTAGCTCAGGCGGCAAGGGTGATTGTTCAAGTGTATTGATTATGTGTGGCAGTTTATTAAGGACAGACGTGCCTTGGAACCGGCTTAAGCGGTTTTACCTGCAAACCTACATGTGTCAGCTTGTTATTTGATTTGGATAAAAGGAATTTCGGGTCAGAATTTTGCAATGCTACACGCAGGAGGCTACCATTCCCGTGAATATATGCGCCTGACAGGTTATATTGCTGCCTTAGCGCCCCGAAGAAGAAGGCAGTTTCCTTTGGCTTAGCGATTGGTCAAGGTCGTAGAAACACAAGGCGAGTAACAGAGCATGTTCGGCGCGTAGTGACAGTAGGTAAACGTTAGTCTAGCCCGGTATCTGGAGCAGTTAGTACCTTGCTCAAAGATCACAACTCCATACGGCATGTTTTCGTCACCAGATCGTTGGGGTTTCCAAGAAGTATGACAGGCGAATGGAGTGTCTGGGGGATGGAGGCGAGCGGGATTATCGCCGGACTAAAAACTCAACCACATGCTGGTTTTCATAATCGATCCCTACAAGCACTTGACGGTATATTCTCAGGGGCGATAGCTGTGAGTAAGCCCGGAAACCGCGACAAGAATCCAATCAGACTATACCTACATTCCACGACGGGACCTAATTCAAACATGACAAAATTTAGCATGAAATCGGGGATGGTCCTTTTTTGTTTCGAGGCATTAAAATATACGGTACCGCGGGTACATCAGTAATAGAACTCCCGTGTCCGAAACCGTGTAGCTTGCTAGATCTGAATGACTTCGGTACGGGAATACTTGTGGCCTCGACGTGAGCGTATGGCTGAATCCCACACTGACTGGCCGACGGTGGGTGAAGGCTAGGGCTAATCAAAAGTGCGGGGTAGGGCCAGAATAAGTGGCTGTAATTTTGCTAATGCCAGTTCTCGGTTTTCAATATCGAAGTGAAGAGGGAAGCATTCCCTGGCGATATAAAGAGGCGTCAGGTGTGCAGAGGAGGAATCCCGGTCCCATAGGACAAACCTGCGATGAAAGTGAGATTTTGAACTAATAAATCCAGAGGCATGGGACAAAAATTAGCTTGATATTTGCATACCCCTGTTTACTCAGCAGAATCCGACAGGGTGTTCCCTGCCTCCATCAAGGGCCTGGATCCGTCTGACTGATATTGCAGACAAAATCACGGAGGTCGAGAAAGGCAGACGGCCTCCCCCGGTATACATGGCAATATCGCAGGGCGGTATTCCGTCCGAACAGCCTGGGCAAAAGTACAACACCGCTCGCTCCCGCAGCCGAACAGCTGAACCATGCCCCAGTTGATATTTTCATAGAACAGGCAACGGAGGTCGACAACGACAAGGAGAGCTTTGAGGAATGAAGCAATGCATCGGAGAATATCCATCACGCAGCAGATATATATGCTACGGGATTTAAAAGGAATCTGGAGATCGGATGAGGAAGTTGGATGGATCGGCTGTGGGGTTGCCGGATCAAGTGTTTCTCCACACGCCGAAAAATAAACATGGGGATCGGCGTAGCTTAAGTTGACCACAGCCATCCGCATACAACAAAACTGTTGTTGGCCTCTAGCATCTAGGCAAAAGGGATTGACGCCCCGCCAGTCAAGCCAGTGTTACGCTGATACTTCTTTGTTCCATGCCATACAGGTGGCAAGATGTCATTTACAGACGTCTTTGGGAGTCAGAAGTTGGCCGCGGAGAGGAGTTCATATCCCCTCTTCGCACGCCAACACGGCCTCGTATATCAGGCCCCAGGGTCTCGAAGGGCAAGGTTACCCCAGAGACTTGCAATTTACAACGATAGGCCTAGGGACTGGAGGCAATCTAGACCCCAGTTGAGCCAAAAACATTTGCCTGCAAAACATTCATTCCTGCAGATTCCGCATCCACCCTGTGACGGTATTTCATTACTATCCAGGCGAGCTAACCGTTGACAGAGCGGGATATGACTATGAGGAGGCGAGGGTATCCGAGAACCGTTTGCTTGCTCGGCTCAGTGTTGTGCTTATGATCAAGATATCTGCTGCAAGCTCGTCGCTTGGCCTCTGGCCTGGCCCTGCACCAGTTATTTGGTGGGCATCATCGTCCAGTGTCTAGCCTCATACTTCCCGTTTTGACTTTTCCAGGCAAATTACTATATGGTTGGTAATCGTTTTAGTCCTGGAATATACTTTGAAGTGAAAATAAATTCGCTTCGAGAGAATATCGGGCCGCCCGACCCTTACACAGTACACTCGATTCCTCATCCTTGGATCGACGGGACATATACCCGATTGAGGATGGTTGGTCTTGAGTACGTTGATTGCTGGGGCGCCCCGAACTATGCCTTTTAGCTGTATTGTTGAAGTTTGCGCGCTCACCAAAGTGCAATACATCTCTTGTCTGCCTGCAGCGGAATATATAAGGAGGCTTGTTCCCACAGGTTTTCCAGCTCCTGAGTCTTAAAATCAACGCCTATTTCTCTCAGGAAAGCAAGACAACTTCAATTTCCTTATCAAGTCGAACTTTTCTCGTCTTTTCCCTGTCCATCCTTAAGACCTCTTCAAAATGAAGTCTGCTGTTATTCTCGGCCTTGCAGCGCAGGCCTTTGGTGCTGCTGTTACTCGCTACCCCAATCCCGATGACAGTGTAGTCACCCGAACCTTCGATTTCCCTGATTTCCCAGCCGGTGGCCCAACCGCTTGGCCCGACAAGCGCGAACCCGCGCCAGCCCCGCTCCCAAATCCAAGCACCGTCGATCTTGGTGGCGGTAATATTTCGGATGGTCCCAATCCCGACGAAGTGCAAATTGTCGGCCTAACCTATGGTGGTACTGGATGTCCTGCCTCCACCGTCAGCCATGTCCTGTCAGACGACAGGACTATCATGACCCTCATCTTCGACGAATATGTGGCTTCGATCGGCCCTGATGTCGAAGTTACTGAACGCCGCAAGAACTGCCAGCTTAACATCAACCTGAGATATCCTGGTGGTTTCCAGTATTCTATCTTCTCCGCCGATTACAGAGGTTATGCATATCTAGATGAGGGTGTTCAGGGCACTCAGAAGAGTACATACTACTTCTCTGGCGAGACCAAGCAGGTATGGAAGACTTCAGGACCTTCCTTTCTCCTACTACTAAGTAAATCCTACTAACGCTTAACCTAGACAACCACCGAAACAGTGTGGAACGGCCCCTTCGACAGCGACTATCTGCTCCACGACGAGGCTGACAATACCTCCATTGTCTGGTCCCCATGCGGTGGCCAAGGATCCCTCAACATCAACTCCCAGCTTCGCCTGACCAGCGATGACCCCGATGCCACGGGCCAGCTAACTAACGACTCCATCGATGCCAGCTTCCGACAGATCGTCTACGTCAAGTGGCAGGAGTGTGTTCCTGAAGAGTAAATACGACGTCTGGCTGACAATGGTTCTCCCCTGGCTGGCCTGTAGCCTGTGGGGCTCCTCGAGTTGTTCAAGAATATGCTGTCGCTGATTTTGATGATAGTGGGGAAGCATTCTGTATATATGTTGAATCTCGCATGTGTTGGCTTGATGAGGTGTTTGGGGGGATCTGAATGAGTTATGGTGAAACGGTTGACTACCTTCGCTACATGTGGAAAGTATGTACATGTTTGTCCTGCCTTACGGAACAGGAATAAACCATACCATACCTCCATGCTTATTGTCACCCTTCCTCCGTAGCATTCCCCTTTAATTGAACCATCAACCAACCATTGGCAGCACGTAAACTTTTTGATCATCCCTCCACCCCAGCGCCCGCAGTATACTTCACTTTACCTGCCTCGATGGCCACGTTAATTGCGGGAAATACCACATCACTCATTTGTATATAAGCACTACAAAGGAGAGCATCTGTATGTAATATACCACGTTCCTCTCCGTTGAAAGGCCTTGTTCGGACTCTTAACCACGCCAAATACCAAAAATACATATATATCCTCTCCCGCACCACACGCAGCTCTTTCCATGCAATCCACCAACCAACCCTACCCCCCATCCTCCCCCCTTCAGCTCTAATTTCATAATTATATTCACCAAAACACCCAGACAGGCTAGTAAAACCCCCAATAACCCCAATTCCATTCCAAATAAACCACCAACTAGCCAACTACCTAAGCGATACCAACAATTTATTTATTTTATCCCTTCCTCCCACGCGACCCGTCCGTCATGGATGAGAAAAGTCTAAAGTCTAGAGTGGTGTCGCATTTTCATATATTTAAATTGGATAATACGAATGTACATGTACATACATACGTAGTTTTGCGGCTTGGGACGGCAAGGGGTGGAGTGATATGATATGATTACCGGGGGATGGGGATGATACTGATAATGCACGCGGTTTGGTTATACCGTATATATATCCCGAGGTTTACGATCCATACGGTGGGTGAGTTAAGCGGTTAGAGAAGGCCTTGGGGGGTGCCGCGGGGGGGGGGGCGGGTTAGTTTGGTTTGGTATCTGGGTGATTTACTGGGTACATGGGTATTGGAGGGTGTTAGTTTGCTTGTGCGGATAGGTTTAACCCGTTTGTTGGGTTTATTGGGTTTAGTAGGATATAGCCAGGAAGCAAGGAGTGGAGGAAGGGGTTCTGGAGGGATGTTGTATGTATAACAAACGGTCGGAATGAGAATGTTTGGTTTAAAGGGACCCAGGTCGAAGGCCGGAAATTTGGGAGGCTCGTTCGAATATTTAGAATCATTTGCACATTGTAATATTTCGCTGAAACCCTAAGAAAAAGAAAAGAAAAGAACTCCCTGATTGATCCGACAATAATATAAGAAGACCCAGCATATCAAAATCTGGACTTGGAAAAGAGCAGATATGGGCGACACCCGAAAGTGCATTAGAAAAAGCGTTGGTATTTCTTTCCTATATGCATTTATTGAACTGAGAAAGTCGTCGTCATAGCCACCGAGAAGAAACTTTTCCATGATCGGGCACGATGGCAGAGGAGAATATCGCCCGTCATTTACCCCAAGAGAAATAACAAGGAAATGCCACCACGCTCCCAGAACATATCCGTAAGAACAACTGTCGCCACCACTGCCACCACTGCGACTCACCCCCTCTAACGGTATCTCCAGTAGCTCTGGGTGTTGAGGCGCTTCCAGGTCTTCCGTCGGCCGGCGGTGGTCTTGTTGTAGCCATGGCCCTTTCCGAGACCACGGGACTTCTTGCCGGTGGCGGTGAGGCCACGGGATTCGCGGTGCTAAGAGGAAAAAAAAAGGTTAGTTTTTATGTCATGGCCTAGTCTAACACTAAACGGATAAGACGTACCTTGTGCACAGGCTTGACGATCCAGTTGATGCGGGGATCGCGGCGGATGGCCTTGTGCTGGGGGTCGACGAGGATAACCTCATAGTACTTGTAGGTGGAGTCCTGGTTGATCCAGTAGGAGTTGAGGACGCGCAAGTTGGCGCAGCGTCTGCCGACACGCTCTTCGGCAGTCGACTTGAGCGAGCGCTGGTACTTGAGCTGGTTCACACCATGGTTGGTGGGTTTGCCTGCAAAAATGGTTCACGTTAGCAATTCGATGTCCAATCGAGCTCCGAAAGCCCGACAGCTGGCTTTCTGAATACGAGGGTCGCATACCGTAGGTGGCACCCTTGGGCACCGGGCGCTTGCGTCCTCCACGGCGGACACGGACACGGTAGATAACGTAGCCCTGCTTGGCCTTGTAACCGAGACGGCGGGCCTTGTCGGGGCGCGAGGGGCGGGAAGCACGGTGGATAACATTGAGTTGACGGAGCTATATTGATGCACTCTCAGCAAAGTTCAACGAGTGTATAGCAAGACACAAAGTAAAAAAATTTGTGCCACAACGGAATCTTGTCATCTCTCGCCGGTAGAGGTTGCGGTTTGGAAAGGGTATTTTTTTTTTCTCTGGCTATTTCCACCCATTTTCTTTCCGGCGAGATGTATCATCCTGGGCATTCGAGGGGTCTCATCTCACCTCCCAGCATCGGACGCGCAGAAGGAAGCGGATCACATCGGACTGCTTCTTCTTTTGAAGCTCCTCCACGTATTTAAGGGCACCCATCTAGAGAGTCGAATTGTCAGCCGCTGACATCAATGTGCCGTATTCAATGTGCAAAACAGCACTCCAGCACGCAAGATAAACGGGATGCCGGGACTCACCTTGTCGGCGTGGAATCGTTGCTGGTGGTTGTCGAGGTAGTCGTCGATGCTTCAACTCAGCAAAGTTCGCGATCTCCTCTGAAGCCGCAAGTGTGTGTGAGACGCTAACAAAATTAAGCGAGCCACAAAGGGCCGGACTCTTGGCGTTGGGTGGCACGTGATGTAGATCTGATTAGTCATCGTAACCTCATCCTAATTTTTTCTGGAGGAAAAGGAGGTTGTATTGTGCAAGAAAGCCGATATTCATTCTATTTTGCCGGGTAATGATGTTATATTCTCTAATAATGATGCTTTCGAAAATTACTTCTTCAATCCCACCATTTTATCAATATATCCCTTAAATATACCTCTCAGATTGGGCGATAAGATAATGATAGATCTCCCCCACTCCCAAAGGAGTATAAAAACTTCAGCGTGTCCACGACATATTCCCCCTTTCCTAATCATCTGCCTCATCGGACAAGGCCTTGACAAGCGCCTTCATGCCCCTCACAGCACGATGCGCCACATTTCCCCATCCAGAGGGCTTCTCCTTCCATCCCTCACCTCTCCCCATCTTCAGCATCGCCTGAAGATGTTCATCCTTTTCAAACACTTTCATCTCCCTCTTCCCCTTGGCTCTAGCATTGCTCTCCTTGCTGTCCTTCTTCACGACTTTCCGGTGATCGAGCAGCCTTTCAATCTCTACCTGGGAAGCCTTCATTCCAATGGCGATCAGCCGGCGAGCTTCTTCACAATCGCGGGCCCAGGTCTCCTTTGGATCTGGCGGTGCTTCGAGAGTGGAGAGGTAGGTGGTCATGTCGTCGTATTCTTGAAGTAAAGACTTGGAGCACTGGACCAGGGCTTGGCTTTTGAGGTACATCGGATGTTTATCGAAGGATGGATCTTCGAGAACAACGTCTCCGGCGTCTCTTTTGGGTGAAGATGATGGCTTGGACTCCTTCGCCTCTGCTGGGGACAAAGCAGTTGCAAGCATAGAGACGAAGCGGGAGCGAAACTCTTCGGACTCGGATTCCCTAGTAAAAGCATAGGACGATGAGACGTGGGAAAAATGACCGTGCAGAAGAGGAAAGCTAGAGGGTTGAAATGTAATGGGGTCTGGGAAGGGAAGAAGCAGTGCCAAACCTCTCCATAACAACCCCATCCACAACCCCAACAACCCTCTTCTCCTCGTCCGCAATAAACTTCTCAAACTCCTTGGCGTAATTATCCCTCTTCTCCGTCCGCTCCATCGCCGACTGCAGCTCCCGCAATGCCCTCCTACCATACCGTACACAGAAATATATCAGACACGTTCCCCTAGTGGAATGGGTATCAGTCAGTATATTACCTCGTCTCCTCCGCCCCATCATCCTCATCCTCATCCTCATCATCCTCATCATCCTCCCCATCCCCATCCCCACCTACCCCCCCAACCAGCTCCACACCCTCACCATACCCCAACCCCTCACGACCATTCTCACCAGTCATCGAGCGCGTATTCCTTCTCCCACTCCCACTCCCGCCACCCCTCGCCTTCTTCGCCTGCCTCTGCACGGCAGTAGTGCTTGGCCGCGGCGCTAGCATGGATTCGTCAGTCAGCCTGTGAACCCATACAGATATCACACCTAAACCCGACCCCGGAAGGCGTGGGACGGGCTGGGGTGGGGTAGGGGGACCTTGGCCTGGTTGACGCGACAGACAGATAAAACGCAATAGCGAAAACCAAACCAAACCAATGCAAGCCAATGCAATTTGGTTCGATGGAGAGAGAATTTCGAGATACGAGAGAGGGAATGGAAGAACGAAAGGAAGAACAGATCGATTGAGGCATGTATTAGGTAGTTATACCTAGGCACCTAGGTACAGCCACGGGGGAAAAAGAAACCAACCACTTACCAGCCCTCTTATTCCCGGCACGCGGCATGGTTCCGGTCTCTTCTTCTGGTCAAACGGATTCTGATGCTGATGCTGATTGAATCGATTGCGGGTTGGATTATATTATATAGCCCAGGAAGGAATCTGTTTGCGAAATACCAGATCACAGCGGTACAAGCGGTAATATCAGAGACTGAAGGTCAGATGGAGAGAGCGGGGGATGGGATGGGTTGGGTTGGGATGGGATGGGATGGAATGGAAGGGGGAGGTTTCCTCCTTGGTGGAAGGTAGGTAGCTGGTCAGGCGGAGTGGAGTCATGTGATGTTGGATACCGTAGGCGGTATATAATACCTATAGATAGACAGCGATTTGTTAAGACGATTCATTTTCTGATTTCTCTGCTAAAAAATGAAAAGAAAAAAGGAAAAGGAAAGGAAAAAAAAGACACTCCATAACCCCTTTCTATATCGTCAATGATTTTTCTTTTCTTTTAAACTCATTTCCCCATTCTACGTGGTGCCAGTCTTATTTCTGTATTGTAGGATCTCCAACCAATGAAAAAAAGAAAGCAATGAAAAAGGTAATAGAAGGAAAGGAGAAAGTAGGAAATAAAATAAAATAATTAAGATATAAGATTATATAGATATACAAAATAAAAAACAACCGTTTAGAGAAAAGAAAAAAACAGTTTGGGGGCTGGTTGGGCGGGGGAAAAGGGGACAAGAATAGAACAAATTATTATATCCCCAATAAAGAAAGCCAAATGAGAAGTGGAATAAATTTAGAGGAAGAAATAAAAAATGTTTATCCCATTTCCCCAATAGACAAGACATATTTAGAGAAAAAGGGGAATTAAAAAAAGAAAAAGAAAAAAAAAAAAAACGGGAAACCCACACAATCAGTTTAGTTAAGTTAGCCCAGCAAAGCATTTCCAGATTTCTCCACATGAATATCCCATTTCAAAGACACACAAACACACAGCAAGCAATTTTATAAGTCAAAGCACATTAGAAAAAAGACACTCTCTCTTTGTTTCTTTCGCTCCAGAACGCAAGGACGGGTTAAGACTGTAAGCACGAAGGGACAGTATTAACTCAAATAAACGGGAAATAGTAAAAAAAAAAAGTAAAGAGAGAAGAAAGGTATAAGAGTGTGCGATGAGAAGGGAAATATATCAACAGGTAGGACAGTTTCAACCTAATAACACCGATGAACGAAATGAACGAGGAATTATAATTGTTACACGAAGGAAAGGGGAGACAAGATGAAGAGTGCTAAAGTTGGTGGCAGGAGGAAGGGATACCAAGAGAAGGTGCTTGTATACTCACTCGGAGCTTGATCAAGAAAATCACCAGGGATCAACACAACACCTTTTTCTGATCTCATCTGCCATATCTCTCGCACCGAGAGGGCAACATGTAGCCAGGAGCGGAGGGGGGACGAATGAAACAAAGTATACAGCAGCAGGAACCAACACCCCTATTACTTTCCCAAATTTCCCAGATCCTAATTCTTTTGTGTCTCCAATATTCATTCTTCAAAGAGTTCTTTGCATCCTGCGCGCCAGCCAATCTTGACGGGGTTTATCGGTTTATCGGGGGTTTCGTTTTTTGCTTTTTTCGGTGATTTTTGTCGTGTGGATAGCAGTCCGTCCCGGAGAAGGAGACAATAAAACAATTGAGATCTTTTTTGTGGCAACTCCAATCGAAAAGTGTGAAGGAATGGGAGTGTAAGAGATATAAGGAATGTAAAAGGTATGAAAAGGACAGACAGGAAAAACAAAACGGCGCTTGTATACGGTGGGTTGTTTCTCTTTTTGTATCCTGGCTATTTTTGCCCGCCGGTCGTATGCCCCATTGAAAGAATGGTGTATTCTTTCGTCGGCAAACATGAGGCGACCTGAAGGATAAACAAAGCGCGATTTCATGGAACATAGTTTGCGAATTCAACTGCAGCGAAGTGAGTGAGTGCCATTATGGCATGAACCCAATCTCGCGACAATCCGAAGGGGGTAAAACTGAGCTGGCTGGGCCGTTATTCGTGAGGTCGGGAATAAGTCTATTTATTGGGTAAAAATTCTCTTGGCGAAGTGGGAGACAAGGCGGCATCAAATCATCCCTGATTTCTTGATCGGTGTTGGTAAAATACATCTAGTAACGCCGGGTATGTATCAAGTCGAAGGCGGAACGAGTGGAAACGCATAGAGAGCAAGAAAAGACGGAGTCGAATGTAGGTTTAAGTGATCGGAAATGGTATCAGGCGTTATTTGGTAGGATGTGAAATTCCACCCACATCAGGAACCGAGGGAGAGGCCTTGGAACCTATTCATCCAGTCATTTTGCGTAGGATGGGTTTGGCGGCCAGCAGCTCCTCCCAGTCCACCGCTAGAAAAATCTGAAACACTCGGGTCCAGAGCACCATAGTTGGAGGGCTGATACGAGGAGAATGGGTCTGTCTGAGGTTGGAGTCCTTGGGGAAATCCGGATAGCCCCAAATCAGCCTGTCTACCAGCAGTAAACGCCTGATAAGGGTCCACGTAAGGAGCACGCAGATTCCCTGGGGCGTCTCGGTTTAGGGCATCCGTAAATCCCCCTCCAGCCCCTACTCCTTGGCCGACAGCACCAAATGGTTTGAAGTCATGTTGCCGGCGTCTGTCCGGGTGGGCCTCTTGGCCAAAGCCTATGCCGCCAGGGGGCTGAAGCCCAGCTGTGGGGGTAACAAATGAGGCAGGGTTAATGGCAGACATCCAAATCCTGGTCTTGTAAATCTTGAATAGGTCTGTGACGAGAGAATTGAAGTTGATGTAGGAATCCGCGAAGTAATAGAATGTCAATTTTTTCCAGTCCCTGGATAAAGATCGTAGTTAGTTGGGCGTTTCTTATCGGCACTAAGAGTTAACCTAAATAGAACTTACATTTGGAACTCGGCATCAAGAATTTCCATATTCAATCTATGCTCGGCAACCTTTTGCTGACAAACACGTTTAGCCTTGGCCTCGTTCCCTTCCTTTTCACGAAGAGTCTGAATTTCATGGCTCTGAGCAAGGCGTTTGATCAGTTTGGGTTTGATTTCACCACTAGGCGGCTCCTGCAGTCCATGCTGGCCTTGAGGGCCCATCCCACCAACAGCGCTACCAGGAGCCCCGTTCAAACTGGAGGGCGCCCCATTCGGATTGACGGCGTTCGGTGCACCGCTCTGGCTTTGTCGAGAGAATAGCATAAGCCACTTGTAATGTTCCTCCGCATAATGTTCTTTATATTCACGCGCTTTTGCCCAGGTTATATTTGCATGAGCGACTGTGCCAAGGTCGGTGCCGCGATCAGCTTCGACAATAACAAGATCGCCTGGTTTCACCTGCAACCCAGTGTCCTCCTGGATGTAGAAAACATCGGCTCTGCAGCATTTGAACGTCACGATGAACAGTTGCTGATTCTGGTGGGATTGTGACAAACTCGAGTGTTGACGGCCAAACGCGTGCGGCGTGACGTAGGCCGAATGAAGGGATGTGGCGGGGATATTGTCGGTGGCACGCAAGGGGTTCTCGTGGAAGTAGGAAGCTGTATGTTGACGGGCTCGTAAATGTTCCAGTTCCGCATTACCTGCATAATGCTGGTTGTAAGGAGATTGGAAATACTCACGGTTGTCCGCGGGCGAAGAAGTAAGGGCCCCATCAGGATAACTTCCGAAACTATCGTCTCTATTATTTAGGGAAGCGGCTGAACCAACCGGGAGATGCTGGGAATCAGCAGAAGAGCTGAGCGACGGGTGTCTCAGGGGTATATCAGCAAAGGAATGCCGACGGCTCTGGGGTCCTTCAGGCATGGCGCCAAAGCCGGGGGAGCTTTGCCAATGGGCCTTCTTGAGGTGTTCAACAGCACGATTCTCCAACGAATTAAACCCGGGAAACTGCTTTTCGAGATTAGTTGAATGTTCACTGAATCTTCTCCTCGCATTACTCCTCGAGTTATTATATCCAGGAATCTCTCTGAGTTCATCCAAATCCTCTACTGCCAGATCTGTCTCCTCCGGAACGCTTCCCGGAAGGCGGTGGGGGTTATGGCTGGGGGCAATGGAGAATCCACTAGTAGCGGAGGCAGACGACATGGCGCGGTCGCGGAATCGAGAATTATCAAGTTGCCCAGATGCTGCTGCTTGGCGCAAGAGTGCGTTTTCCAAAGAAAGCTGTTCGATTGTCCGTGCCTGGTTGGCGGAATAATTATTATACCCGGCATCCGCACCGTTCGCATTATTATCATCTTCGTCTTCACGGACACGACCAAGAGTCGCGGGATCATGGCCCAGTTCGCCCAGCAGGCTGGGTCGGGAAGAGCGGCGCTGGACTGAATATTGGGCACTATTCCCTCTCCGCGCGTTTGGGGTCGGCATCGGTGCTTTATTCTGCGGCAAATTGGCCGATTCCGTGTCTAGCTGGCCAACAGAGTAAGACTGGGAACGATATGTTTTCGGGGTAGGGTGGAGAGGAATCGCGAAGGGGATATTGGAGTCCCCTGACACTGTTCGTGCTAGGGGACTAAGAATATCGTCTGGGTTGGTGCTTGCTGACGGTTGAGCGTTCGACGAAGTTGGAGACTGGAGGACCTCCGTCAACCTCGACGGAGGTTCTTTCCGGGTTTCGGTGTTCCAAATGCCAGTGCCCCAGGGGAAAGATCCAGATGTACCCCAACCAAGTGGGGCTGCGAGACCTGGACTTGTCGAGGCTGCCCATGAAGTTTGATCAGCAGCGGGAGTTGTGGGATTGGAATTAGCGGGGGAAAAGGAGGAGCCCGTGGGCAAGGAGGCCTTTCGCGCCAAAGAAGTTGGGACCTCATTGAGCCACGATGTGCGTCTTGTGGGTTTCGCTATTGGAGCGGCCGGGGTTTGGCCATGGTTGTGGTCGCCTTCATCGTCAGAGGAAGCCAGCGCTTCTGAATCAGGGGTAGCGCGTCGGACACCAGGGCGAGTCTTCTCAAGCAATATTGAAGCGTTGTTGCCAGGCTGGTAGAGTGGGTTGGGGCTTTTCCCTGACGGCGTTGTGCTTTTGCTTGACGAGGCCATGTTTCTGATATCGAGTGTTATGGAAAGGGAGGGATCTAGATCTGCTAGTCAAAGCAGCTCTGTTTAATCGGCCCTTGGCTATCGCAGTAAATCTGTCTACCTTTGCTATGTTCTGCAACGTTAGTCGGCGTGGGTTTTTACGTGAGCAACACAGAAATACCAAATGGATTAAAAGTCCAAAGATAATTATGAAACCAGATGCAGGTTTCACGGATGGAGCAAAATAGTAGGATGACTGAAAAACATAGATACGGCGATGACGTAGTGTGTGGGGAAGGTAAGAAAAGGCAAGTAGGAACCAAGGAAAATATTTATCCAAGGAAATCTGGGGAAGTATAAATGACGGTGAAATGAAGACTCCTAGGAGTCCGTGAATTTTGGTTGCTAGGGGTAGAAAGGGAATAATTGCGGGGCAAGATCGGGTGAGCTTACGGGTTCCTTATCCAATGACACCGCGCTCAGTGTATCTCTGAACAACACAGTCTTGAAAAAAATAATCGGTGCTACGTCAACACTGCCAGCGTGGATTCGAAAATATCAAATTTGTAGATATAGGCGCATCTGCCGGAGGGCGTGTGGGTTTATAGTGTAATATTGTTATCCACAAAGGAGGGTGAACAGTTGCGTGAACGCGGTCGAGTCGTCGTGCAGGGGAGGAAAGATTGCCGTTGCAAGGTCAAAACCAAGGGATGTATGCCTAAAGCATTATATAATCGAACGGTTAGCCAATTCGCATTCACGGCTCAGCATTCACACGAGGCTGCCTTAGGTAGTAATAGTAATAGTAGGTTGGGAACGGCGGAGGTAAAGGTAGGGAAAGCGCTTGAGATCAGGATGCCATTGCGCGCATGTTCTTAGCAGTGGAGGATGAAGTGAAAATATTTAATGGCCAGAGCAGATTGTTTCAAGGATCGTGCGGGAGGATCAATATCAGAGCGGCGTGGCGAATTGATTTTCGCCGCCAACACCCAGGCTGTAGGGACCAGGGGCCGAGACTGCTGCCCCGGGACGATTGGAGGTAGGCGCACAGGCAGTCGATGTATTTGAATTCCGAAAATACCAATACATCGTTGGTATGCCGTGCCTCACAAGCGCGTACCTCCACGGCACCAGGGCACGAAGAGGGTGTCCCATTGGCGTTGTGCATGGGCAGTTTAAGCCCTATTTCGGGAAGTCGTAGGGGATCCAGTTGACAGCTCGACCTTCCACCGTTTGCCAATGATCAAGGGGCGGGGGAAAACTAGGATATAGGGAAAGAAAGGAAAACCAGAGCTTACAAAAGGACCAACCTTCGAGAGATGCGACAAAAGTCGAGAATATGTATTGGCAGAAGGAATGACTCGGGAAGCAGTCGCGCAAGGCGAATCTATATGATTCCAGCGGTAATCAGCCACATATCCCCTTAAAAGGCCCCTTTTATATGACAAGCAGGCCCACACTCACCAGTCTAAGGTGGTTATGTTCTCGTTTCCTATTATAGCGGCCGACGGGGGCGGAGGAGGGCCTGAAAATCTGCGACAACGAGTTCTCGGGGAAAGAGATGTACTAAGACAACGAAGCGACCAGGCTTCGGTACGGAGAAGGTAGGTAGCAAAGCTCCCGGGGGAGGGAATGCCGGGTGGCGACTCTAGGTGTATCCAGGACAGGAGGCGGAAATGCAAGCGTTTTGCTGCGGGATTGCTGCGAGGCCTTCTTCCTGAGCGCAGCTAATGCGAACTCTTGCTTTAACCCTGTTGTCTGCAGGTCCGCGGTCTATTCGAGAGGGGGGCTGGTGTACTGGGGACGTCGAGGGAGCAGTGATATATCGAGGGCGTAGTCGGGGGGCGGAGGCATACCACGGGGGTCGCGAAGGGAGAAGCGGGCGTGGCGGATCTGGGGAGTGTTGATGATGCGAGGGGGGATAACAGGCACCAGCATGCCATGCAGCAGCAATCAGGCCAAACGCATCCTCGAGAGCAAGCCGGACAGCAAGCAGGGCGGCAGTGGGGAGGGCGAGGGATGGGGATGGGGATGGGGGATGGGGAGGTTGACGATGCGAGCGGAGGGGAGACGTCAGAAGAAGAAAGTTTGGCTCAGCCAGCGGTCGACCGTGCCCAGTGACCGCCAACCAACCTTAACGCCAACTCGCACCCAGGCTTGCGGAGAACGGAGAGCTGGCTCGGGTCTAAAAGAGCCTGGAAACCGTCGCGCGCGGGGGCTAAGGCCCGCCGTAATTGAGGTGGGGATGGTCAGTTTGGTTGACGATGCGATGCTGAGATAATATCTAATTCTTCGACGAGGGCCTGTTGGTGATCTCGGAAAATAAACAATAACTGCAACAAGAGAGGAACTCCCCGTCGACTGATCTATCCTTGCCCTACCTCGCTCCCCCCCTCCGTATGATCTATTCTATTGCCCCCAAAGCAATGAGTAAGTACTATCTACACTACTAGGAACTCTGTACCGTGACTGGAGGAATGCAAACCCGCTCTTCGACGCTTGGATGCGGAGGCTTCGAGCTGGCTGCCGCCAGCCAAGGTCTTCGCACGCCGCAAGGATCGAGACGATCAGCCCGAAGTCCACAGTCCAGTGGGGAGAGGAGGGGGGAGGGGAACCAGGGGAGCCACAAAGCCAAACTAGAGGATTGCGCGAAAAGAGCAAGACGATCAAGGGCTTGGATTAAATCTTGCCCATGGAAAATGCGGAGACGGCGTGGTTCAGGTCCATAGCCAGTTATTAAATAGCAAATAAGCATCATATTGACAGGGAGCTTCTCAAGAAAATCCATCCATGACAGCAAAACAGGCCAACACCACGACCCTTTGCCTCGAAGTGGCACAGACAGCCATCTCTCTCCATGGAAAAGCTGCAGCAGGACAAGGCAGACCAGACCTCGTTTCGTTTCGTTTTGGTTTGGGTGGTGCAGCCTGTCTTCATCCCTGTTCCCTCCATGGCACCCGTCTATAAAACATCGTAGTAACTAGTACCAGCAGAGGCCATGGGATGGGATGGGAGATATGTCCGGATCCCGCGCCGTATGCCTCCTCTCAATAAAGTCCCAAGAGCAGAGGCCCATTTAGTGAGAGTCAAAGAGCTCTCTCTGGCAATTCGGAAACTCTGCTCTATACACAGTACCATGGGAAAGCCACGGCCAGCCCAATCACCACTCGCCCTCGAGCTCTCCCCAGAGCGTATCCAAAGTTCCTCCAAAGAGCTCCACTCGTGTCTGGCTTTGGTCTTGTTTAGCTTCGCCCGTCGGGGGCCAACCATGCGGCAAGAATTAGCAATGGACGAGTCAGCGTCGACGGAACCGCAGGGACCGAGTCGAACGAACGCGTGAACCGGGTTCTGAACTTCTGGACTGTTGGGGTGTGCTTGGCCTGAGCCGGGTTGAAACTTGACAGGCGGGTTCTTCCCACCAACAATGGCGAGGAATGGACTCTTGGAGACAGGAAAGTTGACAGACGAGACGGTGATCATTGATCTGCCGCCAGTTTGTCTTCGTTTCCTGGATGACGGCAACTGCAGCATATTGCAGCATCCTCCAAAGCATGGCTGGTAGCACCCTAAAAGCCGACTGTTATCCGTCAAAGAGCTGATGGGGTTACGAGATATCCCCAGCATTGGTCCTTGCCAACGACGGCCGTACCGTCAACCACATTTCACGCTGTCTAATCTCGAAGCGCCCTGGGATTCATACCTGCATGGACCCTCGGATCCCTCCAATGCATGTACTGCAGAAATATTCCACATGCCCGTCTGTGCAAAAGGTCATGAGCATCATTCTTATGCTTGGGATACAACCAACACCACCGTATACTTGTCGGCATGACATGGATAGGCACCTTTGCGCCGTTGAGCAGATGGCTCACAACTAGTTAACTTAACTCAGATCCAAAATCTAGACTCAACTATGGGCAAATTCCAATCAATTTCGAGGGGGGGCAAATCATCAGATTTCTGCACATCACACAAACCAACAAACAACCCGGTAACCATCTAGTTAATAGATAACCTTAAACCCTCCCGTGCAACCTATCAAAAAGCAAAAAACCAAAGAAATCCTAAAAGACAGGAAGAGAACCTCACCAGGCCTGTCTGCCACTATGATATGAAGCCAGAAAAGGGATCCATCCATGACAATAACTAGGCTGGCGGACGAAAAGCCAACCTACTGCACCCCGCAGTTTCAGCATGCATCCATGACCTGCATCGACGTCCAGCATTCCCGTGGTCATATTGCCCTTTTCATATATTCTTGCTTGGCAGCTATCCTGGATCCTTGACAAGGGCTCTCGTATTTTCTTGCCGCTTTGGTAACTACTATTGATGCTGGCCTGGCCTTGGATTGATGCTCTCGTCCTCCCCCAACCCATCAGCGGCATATGTGCGTTAGTATACAATACCTAGGCCCATCATCAAGGGGTCCCGGTCCTCCCCTCCCCTCCCCTTCCCTTCCCCAGCCACCCAGCCCGCCTGCGGAAGCTTCTGTTAAGGGGCCGAGTAACAGGCTACTTAACTAGGGAAAAGAAGCACAGAATAGAAATTGAGTTTTCCGCTGCCACCACCACCATCATCAGATGATCAAAAAAACCAACTATTTATTCTATTCCCCGCCAACTCTTTTCGGCCACGGGCTAAATACTCCCTTTCTCCCCCCTCTATCTAGAGTCTATCCCCGATTCGCTTCGAAGTTGACCATGCTTCTGCTATCCCTGATCCCACCTGCTTGCAAGTTGCCTAGGCCTGGCCTTGCTCCTGCCTGGCCTGGATCTAGACGACCTATCCGTCTCTCCATCTATCCATCAACCCCACCAAGACCAAGACCAAGACCATGCCATGCCATGCCATGCCACGGCGAAAAACGTAAAAAGAGAATCTCGCTGATGGAATCCAGGGTCCCATGATTTTCACTATCCCTATTTTATTTTATACCATCTATCTAACGATTACAATCTAAACCAGACCCAATCAGTTTCTACTTTCTACTTTCTTTCTACTTCATCTTCCGTGCGATGCACTCTAGCAAATGACTAAGTTAAATAAACACCTTTTCTCGTCATCTGGGTTTACAATTACAACCCCATTTTCCAGCCATGAAACGAAAATGATATGCGTCGTAATTGTATGTATGTATGTATGTATGTATGTACGACGGCGCACAAAAGGCTAACTATTAACTAACTTACCAGCGAGCGAGCGAATCTGCAACAAAATAAAAGATAAAAAAAAAGGGTTTAGAATAAAATAATTGATTTGATCTGATCTGATTTGCCCGGCCTGCTAATGGAGTACGTAATCTAGGGTCCAGGTCCAGGGCCATGTCTAGGTCTAGGTCTAGGGATTGAATGAGATGGTGTGGTGTGGAAGGAAAGGAGGGGAGGGGAAGCTGATGAATGAGATGAGATGAGATGAAATGAGGGGAAGAGGTAGATGGCAAAGGAAGATAACTACTAAGATGCAGCACGCGGACCGAAGACGGGGGTGCGGGGCATACATACATAGCCACAGAGGCGCGTAGGTGGGTGGGTGAAAGCGGTATGGGATTGAGGGGGAAGGGTGAGAGGAGAGGTATCTATATTCGAAGTAGCTGGTTATATCCGATCCTGATATCGCCATGTAGGTATTTAGGTAGGTATTGAAGCTGTTGGTCCGTGGAGATGTTTATGGCTTTCTAGTTACTAGTATGTAGTTATGTGCTAAATAGCAATGTATGGGACGGTGATGGAGCTATGGCATGCAGTTTCCACTTGGGATGGATGGGTTTTTTTCGCTTTCTTTTCTTTTTATTTCCTGCCTAGTTACCTACTCACTTCCGTAAAACTGTAGATTATTTACATATAGAGATGAATGAGAAGGAGTGAGAAAAGGGGGGGGGCAGAGGGAAATTAAACCATCAGGTGGGATATAAAATAGTACCAACCTCCTTTTTATCCTATTCCCTTACTGCAATTCCTAGCATTAATTGTCTATGAGATATTATTATCGTCTATAGAGTAAGGGGTTATGGATGTATGTACGGAGTATATACGAGAAAGAGAAAGGAGAATGAAGAGTAAAAATGCTGCATAGGCTATATCCCTCATCCTCTTCTAGGGAGCACAGAACACACCATCCTGCTGCTCTCAGCTAAGCTTCATTGTTGGATATAATCCGGTCGGATCCGGTCAGATTAGAATAGATAGGGGAGACTGGATGGCTGGCGGTAAAGCAGTTCTCTCTTAAGTGAATGATATAAATGAATAAATAAATAGGGGAAATAAATGGCTTCAACGTATGCAAGGCATACATACGTACATTCTATGAAAGGAGAAAAAAAAAGGAGGTAATACATGACACATGACAAATATATCAATCAAATAAGTGGAATATATCTTTTATATTTTGTTGTACAGGGAGAAAAAGAAGCGGAAGGCAAAAAAAGCCGAATGGGAAACAATAAATCAGAGCGACATATCCGCAGCAGCTAATATATAAAGAAACAACAGACGAGGAAGAACGCAGCCGGGGAATATTCGAAAGGTTAAGCTTTAAAAAAAACAGAAAAAGAAACAGAGGATATAAGTGTAGTGTAGAAGGTAACCGCTCATTATCCAGTTTAATAAGTTACTCCACAGCGTCTAAACTGCTCGTCGCCGTCGCTTGGGGCCCTTTCTGTTGTCTGAGCTTTTCTTCGAATTTCGCAAACTCGCTCATGGAGACTTCTTCCTCCTGGTCGAGGACCTGGTTGACGCCCTTGACTTCTTCGATCTGTCATAGTGATTATAGATTAGCATATAAAACCCCCTACTAAACGACCAGCACATAATTTAAAAAAAAGGGGGGGCGGGGATAAAAACTCACATAATGCATCAACATCGACTCAATCCCATTCTTCAACGTAACCGTACTCGAATCACACGTCCGACACGCCCCCCTAAGCTTCAACGAAACAATCCCATCCCCCTCATCAAACCCACGAAACTCAATATCGCCCCCATCCTCCTGAATCGCCGGCCGGATCCTCGTCTCCAACAACTCCTTAATCATCCCCACCACCTCATCGTCATCCTCATTATACGCCAGCGAATCCTCATGCTGCTCCTCACCACTACCAGCCTTCCCCTCAACGACATTCACAATCGCCTCCCCCGCCGTCACCGCCTCGGTGATCAGGCTGAAGACCTCGGGCTTGATGTGCGCCCAGTTCGCGTCGCTGGATTTGGTTATGGTGATGAAATCCGGCCCGTAGAAGACGGCCGAGACGCCGTCGACGCTGAGCAGCTTCGCGGCGAGCGGGGAGGGGTAGGGGGGCGCGAGCGTCGAGCGCGGGGAGAGGTATTCGAGGAATGAGGTGGGGAAGTTTTCTGGCAGCACGGCGTGGTTGGGGATGAATTTTAGGGCCTATGAGGTTATATGTTACTGTCAGTTAGCGCATGTCAATCAAAATAAATAACATAAAATCCCTTCCCTCTTATCCAAAGACATGCCCATGCCCCCGACGCAACCATTTGAAAATGAAAAATGAAACATGAAACATGAACATACATCAGCATTCGGCGTATTCTCCGTCTGTATGAAAATCGTCCTGCTGCCCGCGGGCGCGCTGAGTTGAGTCTGCGGCGCGGGCTGGTGCCGCGGGTGCAGCGTCGGTCTGTGGCGTGACTGCGACGAGGTGAGGACGGGGAGTCTCGCCGCCACGTGCGTGTGGACTGCCGAAGCGCAGGCGGGGACGGAGACGGAGACGGAGGCCGAGACCCGGCTGGTAGCGCCGGGGCGCGATCGTAAGAGGGATCGGACGAAGGAGCGGGATAGGGTGTTTGTGGCCATTTTTATATTTGTATGTGTATGTGAAGGGATGGGGAGGCGGAGATGGGATATTTGCTGCTGGATGGATGTGAGTCTGTTCCTGAGGAAAAAAGAAGTTTCGGGCAAAGGTTCTGACGTAATTGGGTGGGATTAGTAAGCAGTGCGTGAGGCGGTTAAAAGATTGGATGTGATTGGCTGGCTTCCGGGGCGGAAAACCGTCGGAAATCCGGCTCCGACTTTGCTAGATGGATATTGAACAAGTCAACCTCACATTGGGGGACGAGTATTTCACCTGAACTATCTTTAAGCAGAAAGTAGGGTCCATCTGCTTAATATGCATAGGTAAAAAGAGGTGTTTAACTTGTTTGATATCCACCAAAGATAAATGATAAAGGAGGGAGAGACTCATATCAGTGGCTGGTTAAGTTAACTCTCCATTCTTCAATTTATAAATGAATATGTATCTCTCTCTCTCACAACTGACACACCCCCTCCTCTTCATAGCCAACAACAAAAAGAGCAACAAAAAAGACGGTCTATCCTGCAATAATAAACAAAAACAAAAAGAAACCAACCAGAAACAAGAAATCCCCCTTCCTTACTTCCTTCCTGCAAGCAAAACATAGGAATAACAAACCAAACAGCAAGAAAGAGGAGTTATCAATCAATAAGAAAAACCAAGACCAAATCAAACCATACCAACGCGTAACATATATATAAGTATAAACTCCGTACATAAATAACATCATGGTATTTGCTTTTGTTGTGGCCGCGCGATCAATAAGAGATAGAATAGCATAGCATAGCATAGCATAGCAACCGCGTTCCTGGCCGTGTATATAGATGAACGGTGAAGAAAAAAAGGGAGGAGGACAGGGGGGTGGTGGGTGACATTTTAAACACTGGACATCCGTCAGTTACCAACTCCAAGCAACAGTGGCTCCCAAAACAAAACATGATAGGTAGCGCTGAATATCGCTCAGTGGACGGACGTGTGCAAATGAGGTATTGATCAATACAATGAAACAAACGCCATAGCTAGCTTTCTTTCAGTAATACCTATGCGGGTATATACGGGGTGGGAAATGTAATGTTCACATGTACAAGCGATATATTGACGGGTGGGTTGAGGCGTATGTTATGGCAGGGACAAGAATTGAGATCATTTTCAGTAAGTGAGGGATTGAGAAGGGTTGCGGGATATAAAGTAGTAGATTGGATAAGGGGGATAGGGGATGGAGAAGGTATATATTTCGCATTGAGTTCAGCTCCGTTACACCACGCTCAATGGACAATCAAGACAATTAGAAGAGGGCCCGATGGCTTCTTTTTATGTCTTTTCTTTGGTCGCTTGGGCCGGGTCATCTCTATATAGGGGGCATTATAAACATAATCGTAATCTTCGTGGGTCTTTTGGTATCAAGTTCGTCGGAACCCGAATAGTTTGCGCGCTGGTTCTGATCCAGACGAGGGCTCGACTTGCATGCTCCGGTTATAAAGTTCCTGGAGGGTAGAGGTTAGTTATGGCTGTTCTACCGGGGAGGATAGAAGAATCTCCTTACGTCTTGATCTGCTGGAAATTTGGTCTCCAGAATCAACCGCCGTACATCTTCGTTTTTAGGATAGCAAGGGAAGGGAGTTCTTTGGCTGTTATGGATACCGAGAACAACCTCTCCCATGATCTCAAATTTGCGCCAATTGATGCGATCGTTATTTGGGCCAATGAACGTTTTGTTGCCCTCTTCTGCCGATACGAGATCGCGTCGATGAAGAGGGAGGAAGGGTATCTTTTCTGCGAACGAGTTTTCCCACGCCAGGCGGTACGCAAAGTGGCTCTTCTGGGTGCCCATGAGAATAACCAGGCTCATGAACTGTTTCTGAATGACTGGAGAAACCAGCTCCCGTGTTTGTGTTAGTCGATAGACGGGAGTTCCGTTAAGCCCTGCAATAACGGCTCCGAGGGAGTTATAATTGTTAAACTGGCGCAATTTCTGAGCGTACAAGTTAGTTAACACGCCTGATAACAGGATTGTATCAACGAATACTGACCATGGCGATGTTCATGAACTTTTCCAACGCCTGAGCTCTGTGCTTCGGCTTATCCCGAAACAAGACCACGCTTGCAACGAACAGTGCCAGGTGATTGAACTCGTCAATCATCCTGTTAACATTAGCCAGCCCTTTCGATGAAGCTCTATCCTCTGTGGACACGCTCACGTGTCGCACTAGTTCCCGCGGTCTGAACGAACTAAACATGACCCAGTCGATGCGTGTGACCTCTCGTGCAAACTCTTCTTCAGAAATCGACATGAACTGTTTCCATTGGTCTTTTGTGAGTGAAGTTCGCGGAGATAGTTCCAGCCGCTGCGCCTCTTGTTGAGCTGACTCCACACTCAACAAAGTCAGGAAGGACTGGCTCGATATGCTGCCGGATCTATAGACGCTTGATGTAGTTGACAGGTTGGAGAATTGAGAGGAGAGGTCCTGGTTTTCGTCGCTCAGATCCAACGAGCTCACATTCATCGTACTGCTGTTTTCCGAAGACTGGGCAACAAAAGTCGCGGGAGAGCTTTGTACGGATGTGTCGAGGAAAGTTTCGACATTCTCCGATTCATTGCTATCATCCTCATATGCCCAACCAAGATCATCATCCTCCACTTCCCTTTCAAGGAACGAGTTCATTTCCTTGGCCGCGAACGCAAACACGAATTGTTTCTCTAGCGAAGCGATAAAATCGGTCAACCGTTTCCGCGTTTTTGGGCCAGCAAAATCCCCAGGATATTCCGAAACCCATTGTGACATGACATTGAGTAGCCGTAGATGATCCGCGTGCCTAGTCAACATCGCCGTTGGTCCTGACCCGATCTTCTCGAACCGTAAGAGTAGTGTCGAGAGGAGCTTTGCGGGCGTCGCAAATTTGCGATAAAGACAAAGGAATATGCTTGAGAATTTGGCATCTTGCTTCGACATTGGCGGGGATAAAAGGCGGCCCACGAGCTCATCGAACGCTGAGCCTTGGTCGGTTGGCCTGTCCTTGCCCGTATCCGGGGTGGACGGAGGTCCACTCCCTCTCGAGTCATCTCCTTCGTCCTCCATATCTAAGAAACTGCTGAAAGCGTCCGATCCACCACTGTGTCGCCAAGACGTCCGCAATCGTTGATACGGGGCCTTGGCCACTGCCTCTTCCGGCAGAGCGTTGTTTCCTAGTGACTCCCCGCGGTTCAACCGGCTGCCAGGAGGAGTTCTGGGTGGCATAGGCTGGGAATTGCTCCTAACATTTCTCGAGCCTGCAACATTGGACGCCACGTTTGAATCGGTGATAGTATTCCGGGTTTGGGAGCTGGGGTGATGGGTGGAGGACGGATTCTCCGAGTTAGCGCGTGTGTGCTGTCGCGTCGGGGGAGGGATTGGACGACGGGGGGCTCGACTAGAAGTGGCGGCACGATTCGCAGATTTCGGCGAATGGCGTGGGTTGACTGAATCTAGAGGATGGACGTCAGTGTCGGGCAAAGGCCGGGCAATTGGGGTCAAGATCCGGGGGTTGTGGGTTTTGTTTCAGGAATTGCTGGGGTTCGCCAAAAAAGAAAAAGAAAAAAGCCACAAGCAAAAATAGGAGCACGCGAGTTTCAACAGGCGGACGACAGCGGGCAGGGTAGTCAGCAGTCTAGCAGACGAGACGGAAGCGATAGCGAGGAGAACAGGCGGGCACTGGGCAGGGGAGACACACCCGGCCAGCCAGGAGAAAGGAGACCAGGCGCGGTGGGGAAGGCGGGAGACAGCGCTAGCGTCACAGAAAAATGGCACAACCACAACCACAACCCAGAATCAACGCCCCGGGTCTGTGCGGGCGTGCCCTCGCAATCTAGAGGCGCCAACGGGGTAATTGGAGGGTAATTAACAGGAATTAAAAAGGGCATCACCGTCTGGGATAAAATGGCAGAGGAAGAGCTAAACATGGGGATCTGGCCGGGGAATGGCTGCTGAGGGGAGGGCAGATGCGGCCGGGGTCGGGAATACAGCCGCACACAGAGGATCCTTACCAGCTGTCCTGGCGATGATGGCCCGCAGGATGTTCGAGATGCATTTCTTCTGCGAGTCCGGCACGTCGGAATACGTCTGGTGGACTTCGATGCCCCCGAGCACTCGACGCGCCTGTTCGAAGGCGACGGGGTCTACCTGGGAGGTCGGCACTTGGCCTTCACATCTACACGCCACCACAATAAACGGTATTGTAGATTTTGGCAGGGCGCCTGTCAGGGCTCATTGCTATTAGTACCCAGCTCCCTCAGCGTGTAGCGTGTAGGCTGTGCTGAATTATGTCGGTATTCTATCTGCTGACAAGGCCCGCACTAGATATAAAGATGGGGCAAGAAGCGCGATGCAATTCCACTTACTAAATATTCGAGGAAATTGGGCAACGCTCCTCGGATCAAACGAGTCAAATAGGACCAGGACGCCGTCGATTATAGGTAGTTCCTGCTCGCCTATAAATTTCGGCCAAACTATGCAACCGTTTTCATCGAAGGTGATTTTGTGGCTTGCGATTTCGAGCAGTCGGACGAGGTAGATGGTTCCATCAAGGGACATCTTCTTCATGGAGGAGCGCGAGATGGGAGGCTGTTTGAGGTCCAAGGCGCGCTGCACAAACGTGGACTTGCCCACGCCTTGTGCACCCACAATGGCCAGGTTGACTTGAGGGAGACGGGGTTTCGGCGTGGCGGCCTTGAGATTCATCGTCGTCCAAGCCCAACTGTCAGCAGAGCGTGCAACATGTCCCCGCGCATTCCGCAACGTGAACCCGTACATATCCAGCAATAAGCTAAGCAGGGAGACATACCTCAGTCGGGCTGCCGTTTGAGCCATGCACATCGCCCCTCGCATCCGGGCCAGCTGGCGGCATTTCGGATTCCTCGATGACGGGGCCGCCAAGGTCGTGGCCCTTGGGGCGATGCGAGGGGTAGAGGTCCCAGGCGGGAGCGGAATAGGAGCGGTTCTGGAGGGACGGGCGCCGGGGCTGGGGCGCGGGTCGTTCTTGGGCGACCTCGCTGGAGGATCTTGTTCGCGGAGGGCGGTGGGCGGACATTGCAATGTTATAAGAGACAATGATATGGGCTAAAGCGGCCCACAGGCCGGGGAAGTGTGCGGGCGCGGGGAAACCGGGCAGATCATATCCGATCGTCAGGCTATAGCACCGTCTACCCGGAATGCGCAGCCATTGTTGTCACTTTCGTCGCAGGAGGGATGGCTTGGAGAGGGTCGGGGAAGCGGGCAGACGAGACGAGAAGAATGGCTGCGGAGAAACCGAGGGTTGGAGAGCCTTGTTTTACGGAACGGGTCAGGTCAGTGGGGGAATTGGGCACGGAACGTAGAACATAACCAGGGAACTAGGCCATGGACAAACTGACAAACTGACAAACAGACAAACACTGACAGAGACAGAGATAGAACTGAACAGAGCTGAGATGTGGTTGCTGTCCGTCCAGCTACTTGGTTATCGGTGGAGCGAGGAGGCTGCGGCAGCCACCGCCAGCTAGTTCTGATTAACTCCAGCTAATGCATCCAAAGACACGCTCGATCGATGCCCTTAAAACCAGTTAGCCATGCTAAGAAGTTATTAGCAGACCAGTTACGCCCCCAATTGCCCACTCACAGCCCCCCAAAGCTGTCTGCAAGGATGCTCCTCTCCTGGCGATCTGGAGATATCGTCCTGTCCTGCTCCGTCTATTCGCCCGCCTGAGATCCAGCTAACCGAATAATAAAGAACAACAGATACAGAGCGTCGACATGGATCAATCGTTTGTCTAGTTATCCACTCACGATGCTCAACTGCTTGGGAGCAGTAAATGTCCGACTGCAAGTGTCCTGGAGGCTAGACTGCTGCTGGTCGAGTCTGGCCGCCCTCGCTAGACATTTAACTAAGGTAACTAGCTACACAAGGCGTGCTTTAACTAACTTAACTTAGATCAGACTTGCATGGACAGTGGGAAGGGAAAAGGATATCAGACCCCCCCCCCCGTTGCGGCCCCGAAGGTTGCATTCAAATATCATCACACACAGTAGTTGGTTGATGCATGTATGCTGCCGTTGCCCGCGGATAACATCGTATTCAACTGCCACCAACTCCCTCTCTGTCTGTTTCCGTGATGATAATACTCCATTATTCCAGCAAGCAGTCTGTAGCCAAATACATAGAATGTCCAAGGAGGAAGGGTTCCTTTTTTAGTTTTTCCCGACGCCGTTATGTTAAGCTTAGAGGCACATATAACTACGGAGTATGTAACTACCCATACTGTTACATACCGACAACGCTCGCTTCATCAGTCAGTCCTCCCTACCATACCCTACCCTACCCTACCTACCTACCTGGCTATTATACTATACCTACATAGGCAGGCAACTATTTATGCTTGTCAGGTTTCCTCTTTCATTTAAGAAAAAAATGGATTGGTGGGTTGATAGCAGCATCACCATATAGTAATATACATACATACCCTGATAGAACTAAATCAATTTGTCTCGGGTTTATTGGACTGGCCCCCGTTTGTATTAACCTATTCCAGAATTCCATGGATGAATATTCATGCAGCTCTCAGACAAGACTGCAGGGGAGGGGAGGGGAGGGGAGGGGGATATGTTCTGTTCTGGTCTGAAATAAATAATAGCAGTTTTCAGGCCATTAGTGAGGCAGGCCCCTGCCATAGATTCAGATAGATATTGAAGAGCTTCCAGGCTGGAGTAGCTAAGATGTTTATACTACAGGGCTGTTAATACTAGTATGAGAAGCTG
>JANTQF010000287.1:0-45654 GCA_032988165.1 Emmonsiellopsis sp. PD_33
TTCTATGAGAAAATCATATAGATATGTAATATTTGAATAACTTTCTTAAAACAAGCTATTTCTTTATGAAATTTTAAATTTGGATTAATAATATAATAGATTTTATATCATATAAATTTCAAATAAAAATATGCAGTGGTTACATAGATGATAGTACAGTAATCTTAATACATACATATAAATTTATATGGGGAAATCACCTAGATTTTTTCTACCTAATACATTGAATATCTCACCACATAAGGAATATTTTTTTATTCTAAACCTCCTATGTTTTATTATATACTAGTCAATATATAAATTACCATTTATATAGTAATTTTATATGGTGGTTGTTGAGATATCCATAGGCTTCAATTCCTCATTTTGTATGGGAAAACAGTGTTCATTGGGTGGGACTGTTCATTGGGTGGTGAATCATGTTAACTGGGGAAGATTGGGAGAGAGGCTTGGCACAGCAGGAGAGGGAAAATCAAAATGATCAGAGTTTTCACAGGAAATTGAAACTATAATAACTTAATCAATTTGACTTGGAAATGATCAGTAGTTCTTTCAAAAGAAAGAATAGGCTTTGATCTACCTGTCACTCAATTTATATGATGTTTGGATGGGTACTAGTTGTGGTGCTGTGGTGAAAAAGAGGGATAATCTCCCACTTTTTGATGAAACCATGTTTTTGCACACCACACCCCCAATTCTAGTCTAAACCTCACCAAAATTGAATGGCAAATAGATCTCAATGAGGGCTTTCAAATGAGGGTATTTGCATTCAGAAATTTGAAGGGGAAGGCATGTTGAAAGAATTGTTGTGTTGTAAAGAAGGAGGTAATTATCATAATAACATGCTAAGTTCAGAAGCCTGCTACACTGCATTAATAATTGAGTTGGTTTGATTATTCTCTGACCCCATAGCAGGCCATATTAGGCCAGTATATACATATTGTTAATATTAGGGTATCATAGTCATATTGCTACCTAGGCCTATATATAGAACAGGCTGACCTCTAGCATTCTAAGGGTTAGTAATTCATTTCTTAATTAATCCTATCTATTAGTATCACTTCATTCTATTTCTATATACTACTAATTAATTTACCTTTATACCCTGATTTACTCTTATTCCTCAAGGTTGAAGCAGAGCCATCTCTACTACACTTATCATATAAAGTGGTGATGAGTTTCCATCACCTGGCCTTACACTTACTTATAATTATTAGATGCTAACTGTTAGAGCTGAAGAATATAAGGCTTAGTTCAATGAAAATTAGTATTTAATCTATAATATTATTCTTATAACTTTGAATATTAATCTCTATAATGTGATGTTCTTCCTCAATGATCTTAGTGAAATAAATAAGATATTTATTTATAATACTCTCACTGACTATCTATAATTCCTAGATTAGATCATACTCTATATTATTAGTATAGATATTATAGCTTAGCTTCTTTCTAATAGTTATACTACTTATAAGTACTTTCATATCTCTATTAACATTTTATCTATATTAATCTATAATATATTATATAGTACTCAGCTGACTAAGCTTCTTTACTGGGTCTCTCTCATCATCTAAGATGAAACTCTAATAACTTACTACTATATTTTTAATGTAGTCAATCAGACTCTCTATAATCTCCAGACTGATTTATCTGAGAGTAATAATAACTTTAATAGTATTTCAATTATCTTTAATAATAACTTCCAGTAGATCTTGCCTATCATCCTCCACAATATGTAAGATGACATAATAAATATCTATATATAATATACTAAGATTTAATTCTCTCTTTATATACTTCATCTTCATTAGAATATATACCTCTCAACTGCTACCCCTGAAGGTAGATCCTTTATAAATTAATTAATTAGTATATTATATAATATAACTTTTTAGAGTTATTAGTTAATCCCCTCTGAGCTATATCAGACCTCTAAGGTTAATAAGTTTATTAATTGAATGTATTCAGATCTATAGGATTAGTTCTATTAGAGAAGTTACTTTTAAGGTCAGGTAATCCTTATATTTACTAATAATATTATTATTTAGATTAATGAGGATTTTCTGGATTATCTGCTTGATAAGTCTATTAAATATCTATTAGTTAATATAAGTAAATAGAATGATAATTAACATCATAAGGTTATATAGAAATTTATATAGACTTAGAATGCTACATTAATTCAGCCTTTAATTTTATGAATTAAGTGAAGTATATCTCTTATATATATATAATCTAAACCTATAGTATGATGTTTATAATAGATCTCATATGATTCTTCTCACTTATTCTTCTCAGTATCTGAAGGTCTAATTAAATAGTAAGCTATTTAACAGTGAGATGTAGCTTCTATATTAAATTAAATTATTTGTAATGAGTGTGCTCCAATTAATGGATCATATGAGCTAGACACTAAAATCAAGATTGTAATTGCTAGAGAAAGGAAGGAAAAAGGAAAAGAAATCATGAGATCATGCAATATAAATGGAAGAGAACTATGTGAGGTTGAAGTGAATAAACATTTATGTGAAGGCCTGGTTAGAGGCTTCCAATTGGGTGGTTGGAGATTGGGTGAAGTTCAGGTGAGCTATGAATATAAAGTATAAGAGTGTAGCTCTTTACATTATTAAGTAATATGAAGAATTTTATGATTATAATAGTTTAGCTTTAGTTTCCTGTATAGCCTGCTTTTACAATAATAATCAATAAATTACAGGGTTAATTACTCAGCTATATTGAAATTAATCTCTGAGATTCAGTATTCTTATATAGTTAACTCTATATTACTCTCTTATATACTATAGATTGCCATTAGATCTTAGTACTTATAAGTAATTTAAATTACTATTAGATTATAGATAATATAATTTATTCTGAAGTTCTTTACTTTTAATTTTAATATTTATATCTAGCCTCTTTACTTCTTTTTTTTTTAGCTTTCTATTAAAATTATTATATCTCTTTACCTTCCTTATGATATCTCAGTCTCAGCTTTAAATCTATATTTTTATCTTTAGTAGTTTTATTATCATCAACCTTAATAGTTATATTTTATTAAATAGAAATGTTAAGATTAACAGCTTCATTACTCCTACTATCCTTTATAACATTTCAGGTCTTAAGGTTGAGTTAGAGCTACTTATAGTGCTTTAAGTTTATAACTTTAGTTAGCTAAATTTCATAGAGAATATATTCATTTAGACTGAGAGTACTCTAATTGTAAAGTATATTCCTACAACTAATATAATTACTATATCTAATATTACTATGATAGTCTCATCTTTTTATCCTTAGTTAGGCCCTGAGGCTATTAGTTCCTCTAAGTATATAAGAACTAGTATTAACTCTATATAAGGCTGAGTGGCAGAAACTCATCATCACTTTATATGATAAGTATAGTAGAGATGACTCTGCTTCAACCTTGAGGAGTAAGAGTGGATCAGAATATAAAGGTAAACTGATTAGTAACATATAGAAATAGAATGAAGTGATACTAATAGATAGAATTAATTAAGAAATGAATTACTGACCCTTAGAATACTAGGGATTAGCCTATTCTATATATAAGTCTAGGTGATAATACAACTATACTATTCTGATATTAATAATATACTACATATATCAGCCTGATGCAGCCTGCCACAGGGTTAGAGAATAATCAAACTGACCCAATCATTAATGCAGTATAATAAGCTTCCAGACTTAGTATACTATTATAATAATTACCTCCTCCTTTAACAGCTTCATCCTGAAGCTGTGATCACATGCTATAAAATAAGAGATAACCCCTTAATAATATATTATTATGATAGAATGCTCTAGTAAATTCTACACAATCATTATATTAACATTACATAGATGTATCAGTAGGTTCCTCCTAGTAATAGTAAATACTAATAAAACATTTCATAAAGCTTCCAAATTTTTTCTTTCTTCAACCTCTTGAAACATCTTACTGGTAAGTCCAAAAGCTATTCACTTTACTTGAAAATATATTGAAAAATGTGTGATTTTAATCATCAAAAAATAGAACTAAGGCTAACATATAATATAATAGAAATAATAAAATTTTACTTCATTTTGATGATTTTAGATCTCTACTTGCTCTCTCCAAGTAGATATCTCATTTATAATATAGCTGTAATAAGGGTATAGAATCAAAACATCAGTATAGTTAATATAGTATAGTAGTACCTATGACTCTACCCTTCTATACATGTGCAGTCTCCCCTGTCTCCCCCTCTGATTGCATTCAAGTAGGGATGAAATGTCCTTACTCCTAATAGAAGAATAAGATTGAGAAGAAGAAGAAGAAGGAGGAGAAGAAGAAAAAGAAGAAAAAGAGGAAAAAAAAGAAGAGATGAATAGTTTGAGCTGCAAAGAAGAAAATAAAGAAGGAGAAAAAGAAATATAAGAAGAAGAAGAGCTAGTAGCTTAAATTAGAAGAGGAGGAGGTAGATTATCATCAATATTTTAATTATATAAAGCTAATGTAAAGGTAGACTATTCTTAATATCTCAGTGCTCAGCACTAATGAGCTCATCAGGTTGGATATGTCTCTATACTCTTCACTAACAGATGATTATAAGGATAGAGCTAGGTATATAGCTGCCCTGAGTATTTTCAAGTAATTTAGAATAGTAATAGAGTCCTCTAAGCTTAAAAAGGAAGAGGAGAGTAATTAGTAGGTCTATCTTTTTAATATTATTAAAGAGTCATCTTCATTTAGGTGCATCTCTGAATTCAAGAAGGATAGAGAGGAAGCTGCTGTCTCTATTCTAATTGTATTTGCAGATATAAATACCTACTTATACTGTATGAAGTAGTATTAGAATGGTGAGAGAGTTATTTGCACTAAGAAATACCCTTAAGGTAAATATAATTATTGTAAAAAGAGTTATAATCTCTATAATAAGATGAGTATCTCACTTCTTATTAACATATCATTAACAATTTATTATTAAAGCTAATTAATGAAATAAATTCTATCTCCCTTCTATCATAAAGTATATATTCTGTAGGAGCTAATAAATCATCAAGCAGTAGAATTAATGACCTGCAGAGCTGTAAAGACTGTAATAGTCAAGTTTACCTCTAATGTAGAAAATTATATTAAAATGTACTTTTCATGCAAGCTGAGAGCTGCAGTCTCTACAATATAGAAATAGAAGATGACAGCTCTATTATAGAAAATATCAGAGTAATTAGATGCTCTCAAGAAGAGAATGAATAGAATAAGTAATTATATTATATCTACAGTATAATTATATTAGAGACTAATTAATTGCATATAGATGAAGGCCTACTTATCATAGAGTAATAAATTAGGTGTAAGGAATTTATTTTTCTAGCATTTTTATCTTGCAGCCTTTAGGCAATTTTTAATTCAATTTGATGTTATTTTTGCCCTTCAGGATAACTAATTTTTAATCATTTTCCTTTCTAATTTTTATAAGGTGATAGCCTCATTAAACTTCTAAAACCACATGAGAAAATAGAAGAAAAGTATTATTCTATTCTATGCCTAGACTGTTGATCTCAGCCCACCTACCTAAAAACCCTATAAGAGAAAAGAGGTAGAGGAATAAATCATTTTCACTTTTAACCTTATTCTTATTTTTAGTAATAGAGGGTTCTTATGTCTCAGCTACAATTAACCTACTTTTATACTTCAACTAGGTTGTGAGTGTTTTCTAGATTCTCCTTTGATTCCCAGGTATTTTCTGAATTTAAGTATCCTTCTCATTTAACTAAATATCTTGGCTTCCAATTCTTCTCTATTTATTTATTCAGTACTCTTTCAATAATATATTTAATATCCCCAGCTATTTCTATTTCATCCAGTCTCAGTGGTTCTTCTCCTGGCTGCTGTTGATATAGCTCTAATAGTAAAATATAAAAAATAGAATTAAAGTTACTACTAGGATGGGATTTCCCATGGGATTTCCCATCTCATGGTATCATGGGATGGGATGAGAAAAAATAGTTCATCTCATAGGATTTAATGTGTGAGATGGGACAAACCATGGGATTTTAAATTTTCTATGAGATGAAATATGAGATTTCAATTTTCCTGTAGGATGAAACATGAGAATTCATTCTAGCTATGAGATGAGACATAAGATTTCACCTTATAAGATGAGAATTCTCATCTCATCAAGCATCTACTAGGCCTAATCATGTGATCTATTGAGGTAACAAGAAAAGATAATGAATCACAAAAAAAAAGATAAAAGTATCTTTCAACTATCTATAATACTTTACCACTTTATATCTACTGAGCTATTATTAGAATCATATGTAGAATCATTAATATAGTAAAGGTTCCAGATAGGGGCATTATAATCATCTAAGGACTGAATGCTGAATAACTCTCTTACCCTGCTACTTAAATAGCTAGTAGGGCCACTCAATTGACAGACATTAATATAATGATAGTGAGAAATCTCTCATTAAGAGTTAAATAGATGATCTGTAGTCAGCTAGATACTCTATCTTAATGACTACTAAGCTATAATGTGTGATTTTAATTGTATTAGTATATGTCACATTTTTAACCCTATTAAAAAATTCCCAGTAATCACATGCAAAAAAAAAAAAAAAAAGACCTACTACATGATTTGAACCCTAACCTATATTTCAATTAGGTTTAAAAAAAAGCATCATCAGTTATTAGTGCAGTGATTACTCACTATGCTAATAACTGATAATGCATGTTAGTGTAGATCTAAATTATATTATTATTATTATTATTATTCTTCATTTAAGGTGTATGGCAGTCAGTGACTATGACACCTATCTAAGTATAAACTTAGGATTTTCTAGCTCAAACCATCTAGTATACAGGCCCAATTTATAACTTGCAATAACAGAATTCCAGCCCAGAATAAAAAAGCTATCAAAACTGCATTTTTTATAAACAACAGTTTCCAAACCATTCATCTCAGATAGATAATGTGTAAAGAAAATAAGGAAAAAACTAAAGAATGTAAAAACAGGTAAAACAGACAAGCTTTTTAAGGAAAATAGCTGTAATAGCTGACAGAAAGACTTCAAAAGAAAATATAAGAAAAGAAATAAAAGAATGAAAAATTCAAAAACAAAATTAAAAACAAATCAGAACTCTTTCTATAAATATAGGATATAAAACATCTCCTAAACATCCACTTCTAGCCTCCAATCTCTGGTAGCAATCCCAGTTACCTGAAGAAACTCAATTAAATACTTTATTCCTATCTCAGTTTGAAATAGAAACTCCATATTTACTTGATTAATTCCATGCTTTTCAAGAAGTTCAGCTTTTATATCACTATATAATGGACAAGCCATTAATAAATGATAAGGATTCTCAACCAATCCACATGAGCATAAATCATTTGAATTATCCCTAAACCTTTTAAGATATGACTTGAAATAGCCATGTCCAAGCTTTAATTGAATAATAGATCTAAATTATATAATATAGCTCATTACATGTAAAAAAAAAAAAAATGCTTACTGTATGATTTAAACTTTAGCCTACATTTCAATGAGATTTAAAAAAGTGTCATCTATTATTAGCATAATGATTACTCACTATACTAATAATAGATAACACTATTAGTACTGACCTGAATTATATGATATAGCTCATCACATGTGAAAAAAAAAAAAATACTTACTATATGATTCAAATCCTAGCCTATATTTTATATAGGTTTAAAAAAAGCATCATTCATTACTAATCATTATAATAATAATAGATGATGTATATTAGTGTAAATCTGAATTAAATTATATTTCTTATCTTAACTCTGCCTGCAGATTTAACATGATGAGATTCTCAGAGACTATAATAGCATACTAATACAGTATATAAATAATATGAGATGTAACAGCTAAAGATAATAGTCTTAGTATACTATATTTTGGATGCCTCCTCTAAACACTGAGTTATTAATTACTACCTTAAAATTCAGTATTTTTTCCCATATTCTCCTTCATCTAGCTATACTTACATGTAAGAACTATTCTAATGAATACTCCTCTACCAGTTATTTCTCTTTAAATGTAAGTTTCTTCTTTCTTATTATAATATTTATATTATTACTTTCTTCATCATTATTAGCCTCATTCTTTATTACATTCTTCTCATTTCATTTCTTCTTTACTCATAATTACTTCCTTTTATTTGCATGTTTCACCAGCATGATCTTATGCATTATCTTTCCTAATAATAATAATTACTTCTATGAGATAATATAATAGCTTACACTGAACTGCTATTTAATTCCTATACTTCCAATTAAAATTAATAGAATGTCTCTGATCATTAATATAATAATTAGATATATTAATTTAATTATCTTCTATATTAATAAGATATTTTCCTCTAAACTAAGACTATCATTTAGATACTGATTAAATTCATTAACATGAATAACTAAAGGTAACTATTGATATAATGTAGAAAACAATTGATAAGCCTAGAAAGTTATTAGTACTAAGTAAATCAAGAAAATAAAAGAGGATAAATATTTACCTGCAGTTGATTATTAGTAGTTACAGGTTGATAAGATAAATATCATTTTTCATAGTATATCTTTATATATTATAATGATTAGGCTTTTATCTCTAGCTCTTATTCCTCATTATTATAAGTAAGTGATTATAAATATAAGTTTAAAATTATAGTAGTATAGTAAATCTTTCTCATACTACTATTAGTATTAGTATCTGAATAGTACTTCTTTAGTTTGTTATATATAGCTTTCAGTGCAGTCTTCAAACTATTTTAAATAATTGAGATTTCATAGGCTGCCTCAGAAAGCTATTCATCAAGATGGTTAAATAGTATATTATAGATTAAAAATACATTATAAATAAATGATGTGTCTGTATCTGAGAAAGCCTTAGTAATCTACCAGAATGAATAAAGTAGGATAATAATATACATAATAAGTTATCATTCATCATTACTTAACTAGAGATAGTGGAGCTTAAAGTTCTTCTGAGTTATTATTTAGTAATAAATTGAATCCCTAAGTTACAGCACATAAATGCATATAAAATATATTGAGCTCTACCAGATCTTAACATTTTAAATTATTTAGAGCTTAATGTGCTCTAGCTGCAGCTTCTGAAAGCTTTTAATTTATTGAGGAGAACTTAAGAGAGCATTAACAAGTAGATATAACTAATTAAATAATTAATGAATTAGAAATACTATTAGATCATTACCATGAACTATTATATATCTTTAAGAGTGTATGACTAAATGAGATCTTCTCTCTATTACTTATATTAATATCATCCTTATGAAATGTCTGTGAGACATTATTATTTATTAACTCAATTTGTAAGTTTCTAACTAGTTATTTTACTACCAGCTACACTATATAAGCTACACAAGAAAGTTAATACATTTTAGTATTCTAGTGAACTCCATTCTCTGCATATAGATATTTCTTTAAGAATGCTACTAATATATTATTATTCACTATATTATCAGCTATGAGAGTAAAAATATCATTCTCAATTTGTGTATTATATATACACTATATCATATATCCTGCTATATTATCACTAGTGTGCATATCACTAAAATGCTTAAAACTAATTAATGCCTCTATATACTCTCATTTCTGGGTGATATAGTAGTCTTTAATATAGAGAAATACTAAATTATTTGTGCTTATTCATGCATTCAAGGTCAGTGCAATCTTTATATTGAAGATTCAGTTCAGAAAAAAGTCTTTTATTATCATTTCATAGGAGTTATTCAGCACTTTTTGCAGGATAGTTTATTTTAGGAGGAAGGCCTTAACTTCACTATTACTATATATTAGTAACTACTAGAGATTGGGATTCTGTATGGTATGAAATGTCATGTTCATTGATAGAAAAGTATAGAGGAGAAGGATTCAGTAGTTTTCTTTATTAAAGAGTAGTGTTTCTACTTGCAGTTACTTATATACAGAGTTTTACTGAGATAAAAGGATTATTACCACAGCCTGTTACTAAATAAATTAACTTATATTATACTTATAAATGTTACCCTAATGTTCATCTATTTGTTTGAAGGAATAGTATTTTAATACTTTCTACTCTGAAGATGTTTTCTCATTCCTAAAGTTCTTATATTAGTATATTAAGAGTATTAAAGGATCTACTTGCATTGAATATAGAGTAAAGTTAATTTATTATTCTACTGAAATATCACTTACTTGAAGAACTTCCAGGATTTAGAGCTTTACTTTATACTTCACTATAAATAGTTCTTGTAAATGCTATCATATTAAATTATATTTGTAGTTACTGTCTGTTTCTACCATTAATTAAATTGAATTTAATACTTATTGTCTCACTTTCATATAATATAGATCCTTATTTCAACTGTGGTAGTCTTAAGTCCTTCAGGAACTAGAATGGGTGGAATTGGTGTTAAAGTTTATAAAAGAGAAATTAATGTATTAATTTTATAAAGAGGAGAGTTTGAAGCACTGAAATTCATTATACTGAGAGATTAAAGACATTCAAAAAGATAGTATTTCAGAGTGAGAGAAAACACAGCTAACATTTTTTCTTGTAGAGGAATACAGGCTGAATGTAAGAATCAATTTTTCAGAGAACTAAGAATAAACTCATTATATGAGTAATAAAAGATGAAACTTATATATTATATAATAATTATCATTATAACCTTACATCTGGAAATTAGGAGACCTACAGGAATGAATACCTCTAATATACTGATCTTAGAAATAAAATACTAAGAAGATATGAAGTTATTAGGTAGTAGAATTTTAGCATCATACTATAGATATTGAGAATGAGTATAAAATTATTACTAAAATTTATTATTATAATTTTTTTTCTTTATTTCCTGAGATGCTAATAGTCAGATGTGTCTCTTTTAAAAATTTCTACTTAAATTCTATTTAATTTCCTGAATGAGATTTTACTGGGTTGGAACACTATATATTTAATCTTATTAATTAGTTAGGTAGAGTTTGAATCTAGCTGGCCCACCTAGTTAATAGCTATAATAAATTAGTAGACTAATGATGTGATTCATTAATAAAGCTCATAAGGAAATTTTATGTAAAGATAGCTACAGAATCACCCTAATCTGATAGTAACTATATGAGATATTTTTTCAGCTATAATAAGTTTAATAATCAAATTAAGCTATAATATACATAATGAATGTATGAGATAACTTTTAAATTCATAGTAAGCTATTTATTTATCTTTCAGTAGAATATGAAGTAGCTTTACTGAGATAATTATTTTTTAATAGCTTATAACTAGTTGCAACTCTTTTTATGCTAGTATATTCTTTTAGGAGCTTAGGCTGGAGAATGTGATAATACTACATGTATTAATATAAAAGAGAGTAATTAAGTAAATATAATAATTTAAGGTAATAAACTTCACAGGATTCTACTTAATCATACTATCTTTAGAAATAACTTATAATATGTATCTTTAGATGAACTGAATACCTCCTCTATCTCTAATCAACTTTCTTTAATATTTATTTAGACTTTATATATTAAATTTATTTCATCAGTGTTCCACTGCTCTATATGATAATTCCCCTAATCCCCTTTAATTAATATACTAATGAATGGTGTATTCCCTGACAATTATTAATTAAAGTATTATATGCTTTAACTGGATAATCTGCTGTGTTTAAATTCAAGAGATTAATGTAGATTGAAAGCCCCTATACATAATTATTTAGAATAGAAGATAATCTTAATATGAGAAATAAGTATATGTATAATATCATCAATCATGTGTATATGCAGAAATGTATGGGAGAGTACAAGTAGAATATATAACTTTATTTTATATCTTTAAGATAGATTTTATATATCTTAATTATTAAATAAAGCTGCTTGATCATTATGCACCAACTAAATTTTTTTGTGTAAAAAATGGATAGAGTATTATATATAAATCAGAGAGGATTATATCTTTGAAAATGAATGAAAAGTTACATATATAATATAATTATATGTAAAGCTATATAGTAGATAAACTGGAATTATATATTTCATGTTGCAGAGTGTAGGTTAAATTGTCTGTAAGAAATATTCCTTTATGTATAGAGATAATATTCTTCTATGAGTAATAAAATAATATAACAGTTCTCTCATAATAATAATCTAATAAGTAATGTATAGTGAAAATGCATCCAATGCATTTCATAAAGAAAGTCCCAAAAGGTAGCTTATATTAAGATTATTATATAGTAAATTTATTATATCTTTTTTCAAGTTTAATGAAAGCTCTGGCAATGGATCATAGCTAAGTAGAAGGAGGAGAAAAGAGATATAGAATATATATATTAATATAATAGATATAATAATACTATATGCTTATAAAGAAAATATATATATATTTAATTACTAATTATACATATATTATTCATGTCAGGAGTTATAGGTGCAGCACAGCTATATGCCTGCAGAGAAAAATATATATATAATTAGTTATTAACTATATATATATTACTCATGCCAGGAGTAGTAGACACAGCACAGCTATATATCTGCAGAGAAAAAAATATATATAATTAGTTATTAATTATATGTGTATCATTCATGTTAGGAGTGGTAGATGCAGCACAGCTATATACCTATAAAGAAAAATATATATATAATTGATTATTAACTATGCATGCACCACACATGGCACAGCTATGTGCCCAGGGAAATATATATAGATTTAGTGGCAGACTATGTGTACATCATGCATATTAACAGTGAGAAGGCAGAAAGGAAGACAGCTGAGAAATGCAAATATTACTAAAAATATCTATACTATTAAAAATCTAATCTAATATTTAGTTAATAAATTAGTAATGTTTTCACAGCTAATAGAAAAAATATCATAAGTTAATAATTATAATTCTCTTTGAATCAGAAAGATGCCACTCTAGTATAAAGATATCAAATCATATAGATATAGCTTTTACACTTCTTAATGATTTAGAATATTAATCAATCAATGAAGATTATAGCTATAATATTATCAGTAAAAATTCATGAGAGGCTTATTACTAAATCTCATTACTGAAATTCTTAGAATGTAAATGAACTCTATTTTATATTAAATTTTCCCTATTTAATACTAATTTCTATTAAATAGACTTTATAAGCTCTTATTTCACATAAAAACTCTACATTATCTTACTCTAAATAATCCTCTTACTCTAACTTCTCACCCTCATTACTTGATATCTCTTCCTTCACCTTAAAATTACTCTCTAATACCTCTTTCAGCTGAGAAATTATTTCCAATGATCCTCTATCTTTCTTATTTAAAGTCTCTTAGAACTCATTTAATTTCTTTGCAGCTGCTTTTTCACTAGTATCAGCAGCTATAAGTATTACTTTTCCATGCTTGAAAATCTTCACATCATGAGAGGCCAATGATATCTGTGCCCAGGTGCAGAAATATTAAAGAGTCATGTTGATGATTTTATCTAAAGCTGCCACTAAGATGGAATTTCCCATGAGATTTCCCATTCTATGATATTATAGAATAGGATGGGAAAAAATAGTTCATCTTATAGGATTTAATGTGTGAGATGGAACAAATCATGGGATTTTAAATTTTCTATGAGATGAGATATGAAATTTCAATTTTCCTATAGAATGAGATATAGAAATTCATTCTAGCTATAAAATAAAATATAAGATTTCACCTTATAAGATGAGAATTCCTATTATATTAAGTATCTACTGGGCCTAATCATGTAATCTGTTGAGGTAACAAGAAAAGATAATAGGTTACAAAAAAAAAAGATAAAAGTATCTTTTAATTACCTATAATACTTTATTACTTCATATTTGCTGAGCTACTATTAGAATCATATATAGAATTATTAATATAATAAAGGTTTCAGACAGGGGCATTACAGCCATCCAAGGACTAGATGCTAAATAATCCTCTTATCCTGCCACTTAAATAGCTAGTAGAGCTGCTTAATTCACAGGCATTAATATAATAATGGTGGGAAATTTCTCATTAGAAGTCAAATAGATAGTCTATAGTTAGCTAGGTATCTCACCTCAATAACCACTAAATTATAATGTGTGATTTTAATTATGTTAGTACATGTTACATTTTTAATCCCATTAAAAAATTCCCAGTAATCACATGTAAAAAAAAAAAAAGGCTTACTACATGGTTCAAACCCTGGCCTACATTTCAATTAGGTTTGAAAAAAAGTCTTATCAGTCATTAGTGCAGTGATTACTCACTATGCTAATAACTGATAATGTATGTTAGTACAGACCTAAATTATATAATATAGCTCATTACATGCAAAAAAAAAAATACCCATTATATAATTCAAACTCTAGCCTACATTTCAATGAGATTTAAAAAAGCATCATCTGTTATTAGCACAGTGATTACTCACTATACTAATAATAGATAATACTATTAGTGCTGACCTGAATTATATGATATAGCTCATCATATGTGAAAAAAAAAAAAAAAAAAAAGCTCACTATATGATTTAAACCCTAGTCTATATTTTATATAGGTTTAAAAAAAGCATCATTCATCACTAATCATTATAGTAATAATAGATAATGCATGTTAGTGTAAATCTAAATTAAATTATATTTCTTATCTTAACTCTGCCTGCAGATTTGACATGATGAGATTCTCAGAGACTATAATAGTACATTAATGTAGTATATAAATAATATGAGATGTAATAGCTAAAGATAATAGTTTTAGTATACTATATTTCAGATATCTCCTCTAAATACTGAGTTATTAATTTTCACCTCAAAATCTAGTATTTCTTCTCATATCCTTCTTTATCTGACTATACTTACACATGAGAATCATCTCAATGAATACTCCTCCATTAATTATTTCTTTTTAGATGTAAGTTTCTTCTTTTTTACTATAATATTTATATTATTACTCTCTCTATTATTATTAACCTCATCCTCTACTATATCCTTCTCATTTTACTTTTTCTCTATCTATAGTTACTCTCTTTCATTTGCATGTTTCACCAGCATAATCTTATATATTATCTTTTCTAATAATAATGATTGCTCCTATGAGATAACACAATAGCTCACACTGAACTGCTGTTTAATCCCTACACTCCCAATTAGAATTAATAGAATATTTCTGGCTATTAATGTAATAATTAGATATATTAATTTAATTATCTTTCACACTAATAAGATATTTTCCTCTGAATTAAGACTATCATTTAGATACCAATCAAATTCATTGATATAAATAACTGAAGGTGACTACTGATGTAGTGTAAAAAACAATTAATAGGCCTGGAAAGTTATTAGTACTAAGTAAATCAAGAAAATAAAAGAGGGTAAATACCTACTCACAGTTGATTATTAGTAGTTGCAGGTTGACAAGGTAAATACCAATTTTCATAGTATGCCTTTACATGTTATAATGATTGAGCTTTTATCTCTAACTCTCATTTCTTATTATTATAGGCAAGTGATTATAAATATAGGTTCAGAACTATAATAATATAATAAATCTTCTCTATACTACTATTAGCATTAGTATCTGAATAGTACTTCTTTAGTTTATTATATATAACTTTCAGTGCAGTCTTCAAGCTATTTCAAATGATTGGGATTTTATAAGCTGCCTCAGAAAGCTATTCATTAAGGTAGTTGAATAGTATATTATAGATTAAAAATGCATTGTGAATGAGTAATATATCTATATTTAAGAGAGTTTTGATAATCTACTAGAATAGATAAAGTAGGGTAATAATATACATAATGAGCTGCCATTCATCATTACTTAACTAGAGATAATGAAGCTTAGAGTTCTCCTAAGTCATTACTCAGTAATGAATTAAATCTCTAAGTTATAATATATAGATATATATAAGATATGTTGAGCTTCATCAGATCTTAACATTCTAAATCATTCAGAATTTAATGTGCTCTGGCTGCAGCTTCTAAAAGCTTTTAATTCATTAGAGAGAACTTAAGAGAGTATTAGCAAGTAGATATAACTAGTTAAATAATTAATAAATTAGAAATACTATTAAATTATTACTATGAACTATTATATACCTTTAAGAGTATATAACTAAATGAGATCTTTCCTCTATTACTTATATTAATATCATTCTCATGAAATATCTATAGGATATTATCATTTATTAATTTAATTTATAGATCTTCAATTAGTTGTTTTACCATCAGCTACATCATATAAGCTACATAAGAAAGTCAATACATCTTGACATCCCAGTAAACTTCATTCTCTACATACAGGTATTTCTCTAAGAATGTTATTAATATATTATTATTCATTACATTATCAGCTGTGAGAGTAAAAATGTCATTCTCAATTTATATATTATATATACACTATATTATATACCCTACTATATTATCACCAGTGTGTATACCACTAAGATACTTAAAATTAATTAATGCCTCTATATACTCTCATTTCTAAGTGATATAGTAGCCTTTAATATAGAGAAATGCTAAATCATTTGTATTTATTTATACATTTAAGGCTAGTACAATCTTCATATTAGAGATTCAGTTTAGAAGGAGGTTTTTTATCATTATTTTATAAAAGTTATTCAGCTCTTTTTATAGGACAGTTCATTTTAGAAAGAAGGCCTTAACTTCACTATTATCATATACTAGTAATCATCAGAGATCAGGATTCTATATGGCATGAAATGCCATATTTATTAATAGAAAGATATAAAGGAGGAGGGTTCAGTAGTTTTCTTTATTAAAGAATAATATCTCTACTTATAGTTACTTGTATGTAAGGTTTTACTAAGATAAAAGAATCATTATCACAATCTATTACTAAATAAATTAACTTATATTATACTTATAAATACTATTTTAATATTCATCTATTTATTTGAAGAGATAGCATTCTAGTACTTCCTACTCTAAAGATGTTTCCTCATTCCTGAAGTTCTCATATTAGTATATTAAGAGTGTTGAAGGATCTACTTATATTAAATATAAAGTAAAGTTAATTCATTATTTCACTGAAATACTACTTATTTGATGGACTTTCAGAATTTAGAGCTCTACTTCATACTTTACTATAGATAATTCTTACAAGTATTATTATATTAAATTATATTTATAGTTGCTATCTATTTTCATTATTGATCAAATTGAATTTAATACTCATTATCTTACTTTTATATAATATAGATTCTTACCTCAACTATAGCAGTCTTAAGTCCTTTGGGAACCAGAATGGGCAGAATTGGTGTTGGAGTTTATAGAAGAGAAATTAGTATACTAATCTTATAAAGAGGAGAGTTTGAAGCACTGGAATTCATTATATTGAGAGATTAAAGATATTTAAAAAGATAGTATTTTAGAATGAGAGAAAATATAGCTGACATTTTTTCTTATAGAGAGATACAGGCTGAGTGTGAGGATTAATTTTTTAGAGAATTAAAAATAAACTTATTATATAAATAGTAAAAGGTGAGATTTACATACTATATGATAATTATCATTATAACCTTACATCTAGAAATTAGGAGATCTATAGGAATGAATACCTTTAATGTACTGATCTTGAAAATAAGATACTAAGAAGATATAAAGTTATTAGGTAGTAGAATTTTAGTATCATATTATAGATATTAAGAATGAATATAGGATTATTACTAAAATTTATTATTATAATTTTTTTTCCTTATTTTCTGAGATACTAATAGTCAGATGTGTTTCTCTTAGAAATTCTTACTTAAATCTCATTTAATTTCCTAAATGAGATTTTACTAGATTGAAACACTATATATTTAATCTTATTAATTAGTTAGGTGGAGTTTAAATTCAGCCAGCCTACCTAATTAATAGTTGTAGTAAATTAGTAGATTAATGATATAATTTATTGATAAAGCTCATAAGAAAATTTCATGTAAAGATAGCTGTAGAATCACCCTAATCTGATAGTAACTATATAAGATATTTTTATAGCTATGATAAGTCTGGCAATCAAATTAAACTATAGCATATATAATAAATGAATGAGATAACTTTTAAATTTATAGTAGGCTATTTACCTATTTTTTAGTAGAATATAAAATAACTTTATTAAGATGATTATTCTTTAATAGCTTACAGCTAGCTGTAACTCTTTCTATGCTAGTATATTCTTTTAGAAGTTTAGACAGGAGAATGTGATAGTACTACATGTATTAATATAAAAGAGAGTAATTAAGTAAATATAATAATCTGAGATAACAGACTTCACAGAATTCTATTTAGCTATATTATCTTTAAAAATAACTTATAATATTTATCTTTAGATGAACTGAATACCCCCTCTATTTCTAATCAACTTTCTTTAGTATTTATTCAGACTTTATATATTAAATTTATTCTATTAGTGTTTCACTGCTTTATATGATAATTTCCCTAATTCTCTTTAACTGATATACTAATGAATGATATATTCTCTAATAATTATTAATTAAAATATTATATGCTTTAGCTAGATAATCTGCTGTGTTTAAATTCAAGGAATTGATGTGGATTAAAAGCTCCTACACATAATTATTTAGAATAGAAGAGAATCTTAATATAAGGAATAAATATGTATATAATATCATTAATCATATATATATGCAGAAATGTATGAGAGAGTATAAGTAGGATATATAACTTTATCTTATATCTTTAAGATAGATTTCATGCATCTTAATTATCAAATAAAGCTGCCTGATCATTATGTACTAACTAAATTTTTTTATGTAAAAAATGGATAGAGTATTATACATAAATCAGAGAGAATTACATCTTTGAAAATGAATGAAAAATTGCATGTGTGATATAATTATATGTAAGACTATATAGTAGACAAACTGAAATTATATATTTTATATTATAGAATGTAGATTAAATTATCTGTAGGAGATACTTCTTCATGCATAGAGATGATATTTTCCTATAAGTAATAAAATAATATAATAGTCCTCTTATGATAATAATTTAATAAGTAATGTATAATGAAAATGCATTCAATGTATTTCATAGAGAAAGTCTTAGAAGATAGCTTATATTAAGACTATTATACAGTAAATTTATTATATTTTTTTTCAAGTTTGATGAAAGCTCTAGCAATGGATCATAGCTAAGTAGAAGAAGAAGAAAGGAGGTATAGAATATATATATTAATATAGTAGATATAATAATACTATGTGACTATGAAGAAAATATATATATATTTAATTACTAATTATATATATACTACTTATACCAGGAGTTATAGGCACAACACAGCTATATACCTGCAGAGAAAAATATATATATAATTAGTTATCAACTATATGTGCACCACTTATGCCAGGAGTGGTAGACATGGCACAGCTATATACCTGTAGAGAAAAATATATATATAATTAATTGCTAACTATATATATATTACCCATGTTAGGAGTGGTAGATGTAGCACAGCTATATACCTATGAAGAAAAATATACATATAATTAATTACTAATTATGCATGTACTACATATGACACAGCTATATATCCAGAAAAATATATATAGATTTAGTAGTAGACTATGCATATACTATGCATATTAACAGTGGGAAGGCAGAAAGAAAGACAACTAAGGAATGCAAATATTACTAAAAATATTTATATTACTAAAAATCTAATCTAATATCTAGTTAATAAATTGGTAATACTTTCATAGCTGATAGAAAAAATATCATAAGTTAATAATTATAATTCTTTTTAAACTGAGAAGATACTACCTTAATACAGAAACATTAAATCACATAGATATAGCTTTTGCACTTCTCAATGATTCAGAACATTAATCAATTAATGAAGATTATAGCTATAATACTATCAGTAAAAATCCATGAGAGGCTCATTACTAAATTTTATTACTGAAATTCTTAGAATGTAAATGAACTTCATTCTATATCAAACTTTTCCTATTTAATATTAATTTCTACTGAATAGACTTTATAAGCTCTTATTTCATATAAAAACTCTATATTACCCTACTTCAAATAATTCTTTTACTCTAACTTCTCACCCTCATCATTCAACATCTCTTTCTCCACTTTAAAATCACTCTCTAATACCTCTTCTAGTTAAGAAATTACTTCTAATAACCTCCTATCTTTTTTATTTAAAGTCTTCTAGAACTCATCTAATTTCTTTGCAACTACTTCCTCACTAATATTAGTAGCTATGAGTATTACTTTTTCATACTTGAGAATCTTCATATCATGGGAGGCTAATAACACCTGTGCCTAGATGCAGAAATATTAAAGAGTCATATTAATAATTTTATCATTAGAGGGAGAGAGGGTACCAATCTATTGACAGTTAGTATTAATTAATAATTATAATTGCAAGTTAAAGTAACTAACTCTTCTCTTTTTAAGACTGATTTCAGATTGTAATGCATATAATCACTGTATAATTTCCTCTTTCTTTATTTTCTCCTCAAGTACACACTTCTTCATAATTTGGGCCTGATGATATTTTAAGAACTTTCCTTGATTAAAATACTTCTAAATAACATACTCAGCCTCTACCTTCTTCATAATAGATTAATCAGCTAGTAATACTATTTTTCTGTGCTTAATATCAGCATCTTTACTACTAGAACTATTATAAAAGCTTATTACTATTTAACTGATTCCTGCAGATGCTTTACTACATTAAAGTATGCCTTATAATTAGCCTTTTAGACTTTCTTTATAATAGTTTCATTACTGGTCTTTACATGCCTGATCTCTCTAGTGTACTTGATTTTGAGATATTATAAGTACTTTTTTATTAGCAATTAGAGGCTGAATATCATGTGTTTTATAGTAACTCTAAATGTTAATATTTCTTATATGGTGTAATTAATGTTAGAATGATAATATACTGAGATTAATAAAAGTAATTATAGAATATATTTATATAATAATAGATCTAGATAATAGATTTAAATTATTTCCCCCAGTAACATCTAAAATGAAAATTATTTTAATTATAACTAGTAATACATTATATTTATTCCTCTTCTTCTTCTCTTCTTCTCCTCATTTTTCTCTCCTCTTCTCTTCTTTTTTATAATCTTTAAAATCTTTATTTCTGACTTCCCCACCATTTCAACCATCTCTATCTAGTAGTATGTCTAGGTATATGTCTCCAGCCTTCTTCCCCTAGAAACTAATATATAGACTAATATGTGGGTTTATTTTCAGCTACTATCTAATCAACTGTGAGTACTCCCCTGGGATCTGCAAGAAACATAATGAGGCCTTCACAGTAAAGAAGTATCATAAGGACTATAAAAAATAAGCTGATAATTAAAAGGTATGACTTGAAGTAAATAGTGGGTGCAGAGTTAAGAACTATACTAATATTAAATTTAAACTATAGTTATTAGCTGATCTATTAGATAAGATACTATTTAGAATAATATTAATAATTTACTAACAGCTAGATTAATTAAAAAGAAGAAGATTATATTTTAATAAATAAGTGTGTATCTAGTTTTGGGAATAGGGCTATTCAGTCAGCTTGTGAGGGAGATAATTTAGGATTTACCCAAGACAGGTAGGAAAAATCTGGGTAATGAATATTATATTCAGGCTGAGGCTATTAATTGTCTGTGTCTCATTAGTGAGAAGACACTGGTAATACTCTTTAAATGTAGGTAATAAGATAATATAATAGTCTATTAACAATATAATATTAATAGTACTCCAGGTTTGAATCTCTACCTAGCCTATTACTAGAAGAAGACTCTTCAAGTTGATAATATATAGCTTGTTCTGTTAATTTTGAGAGGGGTAGGCTGTCTATACTTTAGAGGCATGAAGCTAGAGGTAGCTGTGAGAGAGAATAAGAAGTAAGAAGTAAAGATTAAAGACTATAACATGAAGATATAAATAATAGGATGTAAGTTAGATGACTTTAATATAGATATATCAGATGATGAGAACTAAGTTAATAGTGAGAAGAAAGAAGATATCATAAGTAAGAAAGATAGAGATAGAAATATGAAGCTTAATCTGATAGACCTAATTTTAATTTTAAAGAATGAAGAGGAAGGCTGTATGATGAAGTCTATAGTTAAGAGATCTATATTAAAGAAGAATGAGGTTATAGAGTCTGTAGTAGAGAGAGATGTGCAGTATATAACTAAAAAGTATGAGGTTTTAGAGCCTATAGTTAATAAGTCTGAGGAACATGTAATTAAAAAGTATGAAGAGCAACCCAAGAAGTCTATAGTAGCTCTGAATACTAAGAAGTAAATATATAATAAAGATGATATGATAATATGAAGTGAGTATTAACTTATTACTATAATAAGTGGAAAATTAATATAGTAGAAAAAATGTAATAAGAAATAATAATAATTTATATAAAATTTTTCATAATAATTTCTAATTATATATAATTTATTATTATATCTGGGATTTTCCTTCTCATTCCATCCCATCCCATCTATTTATAGGATAGGATAGGATAGGATATAGGAGAACCATTCATGCAATAAAACAGAACATGAGATTTTAATTTAATTATGAGATAAGATATAGGAGCATATATTTCAGTATAAGATGAGATGAGATTAATATCTATAGGATAAATATATAGAAATAGTTTCCCATTCTGTCTTATTTCATCCTAGTGGCAGCTTTAATTTTATCATTAGAGGGAGGGGAGATACCAATCTATTGACAGTCAGTATTAATTAATAATTATAATTGCAAGTTAAAGTAACTAACTCTTCTCTTTTTAGAACTAATTTTAGATTACAATGCATGTAGTTGCTGTATAATCTCCTCTTCCTCTACCTTCTTCTTAAGTGTACACTTTTTTGCAATTTAAACTTAATGATATTCTAAGAACTTTTTTTAATTAAAATACTTCTAAGTAATGCACTCAGCTTCTGCCTTCTCTATGACAGATCAATCAGCTAGTAATATTATTTCTTTATACTTAGTATTAGCATCTTTACTGTTAGAACTATTATAAAAGCTTATTATCATTTAACTGGTCTCTGCAGATACTTTACTGCATCAAAATATACCTTGCAATTAACTCCTTAGGCTTTCTCTATAATGACCTCATTGCTAGTCTTTATCTGCCTAATCTTTCTAACATATTTAGTCTTAAAGCATTACAAGTACTTCTTTATTAGTGATTGAGAGCTAAACATTGTGTGTTCTATAACAACTCTAAATGTTAATATCTCTTGTATGGTATAATTAATATTAGAATGATAATGTACTGAAATTAATAAGAATAATTATAAAATATATTTATATAGTAATGAATCTAGGTAATAGGTTTAGATTATTTCCTCTAGTAACACCTAAAATGGAAATTATTTTGATTATAACTAATAATATATTATATTTACTTTTCTTCTCCTTTTCTTTTTCTTCTCATTTTTCTCTCCTCTTCTCTTTTTTTTATAGTCTCTAAAATCTCTATCTTTAACTCCCCCTCCATCCTAACCACCTCCATTTAGTAGTATGTCTAGGTATGTGTCTCCAGCCTTCTTCCCCTAGAAACTAATGTATAGATTAATATATGAGTTTATTTTCAGTTACTACTCAATTAATCATAAGTGCTCCCCTGGGATCCACAAGAAACATAATAAGGCCTTCACAGTGAAGAAGTATCATAAGAACCACAAGGGGTAAGCTAATAATTAAAAGACATGACTTGAAGTAAATAGTGCATGTAGAGCTAAGAATAGTGTTGTAAACCTAACCTGCAAACCTACTAGGTTTTAAATTTAAAAAAAAAAAAGTCTCATTTAGATAGATTTACTCACTACTGATTTTTTTTTTCTTATGTCAGGTTTTCAGAGTAAAACCTGATTGATTTTTTCAAACTCAGCAGATTTCAAAAATAAAGTTATACATATATAAATCTACCCCAAAATTTCATTAAGTTGTATTAATACAGTACTATTATGTACAAGAATTGAACTTTAGTTCCATCCACTATATTAGTCTTTTTCACTGTAGTGCCAGAAGAATTATTATTAACCAAGTGCTAAAAAACAAATGAAATGATATTTATTAACTATTAATAGCCTAAAACATATTACAAGAAAAAAATACTATCTAAAATAAATAAAAAGCACTATAATCTAAGTCTATTACTTCCCCAAGTAATCTAATGTGAAATGAAATCCTCCAGTTCTACTCTTCAGGATGTCCATTGTGAATAACAGGGTGAATTGAGCTATAATGAGGTAGATTCAAGGAGATGATTATTATTAATTACCACCTAGAGGATAAGCTACTAAGATAGTATCACATTGTACAATGCACTTCAGAAATAATAAAGTTTTCCCCAGAAAACATTAATTGACAAGATATTCTATTTGGGTATCATCTCCCTCTCATTCTAGCTCTGAATCTCATCTACAACTTTCTTAAAATCATCAAAGTCTAATATATAATTATCTGAGAGTTCATCATCTTTCTTCTCATTCTCATCATCTGACCTATTATTCCCCATATATACCCTATCACCCATATATGTATTAGGAGGTGGAATGAATGCCTTCCACATCTAGCACCAGACATTCATATAATAAAGTATGATGACTCAAATAGTTGATGATTGTAGGTACTTTTGAAGGTATATATAGATCTAATAGGAAATTGAGAATATATATTCTAGCTTTATTATGTTACTCTGCATGGCCAGGATGTCATATATAATATAGATAAGAATGGAAAACTGTGCTTATCTCTATTTCTAATAGTTAAATAGTAATATATTTTTTATCAACTCTAAATAATAAATTAGAACTTAAGTTCAATATAATTAGAAGGAGAAAAATATATCTTCATTGAGATACTACTTAATCTCTCATAGTAAAGTTATAGGGGGAGGATGACTTCAACTGAATAACTTATATTTATATTTATAGTATTGATTCACATTATTTAAAACCTTCTCCAGTATAATGTGCTCATGCTTGTGCTTCCAAATATTCTTATGGTTTTAAAGGGATGAATCTACCATTAATTCCTATGTTAGTTTCCCCTTGTATAGTTAATATACCTTTATAAAGATACTTAGATATTCTTTGTACCAGTCTATATTGTCATTCAACCAGACACTATTGTGAAACTCCAATGGTTTAAGACCCAGATAGAGATATATTACTATAGCATAGAGATAGTCATAATTCCTATTAATCTTTAAGTAGTACTAGTATAATTTAATTGTTACATTCTGAATACTCTTTCAGAGTTAATTATGTCAAGCACAGTGCTTCCTGAAGAGAGCATGTTCAGTGGATTTAAGGAGGTTAAAAAGATAATTATACATATAAAATACATAAGAAAGGAAGAACTCCTTTTCCTGAGACAAGCTATTTATTAGACTTCTAAACATTAAATAGATATCTACAAGATAAGTAATCTACTTCCACTTAGTAACTAAGAAAGAGAAAGAATGATTCATAAAATCATAATGAAGAATAAAGTAATTCATAATCTTTTAAAACTTCAGTAGTTATTTTAATAGAAGGTATGTTGAGTTCCATCATGTAGGGCAATCAGTGTGCACTGTGAGTATTATTGTGTGAGAGAACTTGAGCTAATATTTCTTAAAATAAGAGACTCATTATGAAGAGTAGCAGATAAATCAAGTAAACTAGTAGGTTTTAATGAAAATAAAACAGTTAGAAAGATCATCAGGTTTAGAGGTAAAATACTCTATATCTTTCATAAAGTATTACTAATATCCTCATTAAAAAGGTTATCATTCAGGGCAGGATTTAGTTCCTCCTGGGCATTTATATCAATCCATTGGAAGATAGCATCTAAATATAGTTAAAATATATATATCAGGCAAGAGATATACTGGTTCATCCCTAACTTCTGTAACTCTAAATTAGTAAACTATGAGATTAACTGGCTTATTCATATTGCCTAAAAGAGTATCTAGATGAGCATACTATTATTCCCTGTATTATTAGTTATATTAACTAAGATTTAACCTCTAAGGTAATATTTATCTGCATATTTCAACATAAGATTCATTAGCTCCTAATCAGTATGTGACTCATGAATATGCTCAAAATCAAGCAGCACATCCATGAGTTACTAATCCTCAGAGATAAAATAATTAAATATCCTCATAAAGGAGAGGTTTCTATAGGGTGACATTCAGCAGTTAATACTAATTAAGATTCAGAAGATTGAAGATAATTTCTCCAGCTAATCCATTATAATCTTCTATGAGTTTATAAGTAGATGATTTGTGACTATCTATTAAATAAGAATCTCTAAGAATGGATTGGATGATACTATCCAGATCAGCTATTTAAACTCTAAATAATAAATAATGTTAAATAAGGTTTAAATGGTGATAATCATCTTAGCTAGCTGAGCTAGTAAATTCTTCTTATTTAGAACTAAATAGATATTTACTTTCTAGTTAATAGTCAGTTAAAACTTTGATTTAATCATAAGAAATGAAAAAACTTACATCCTCCCAGACAAAAAACTTCATCATTTTATATTTATATTGTGACTTATCTCATTTCTGGGTTCAAGTAGTACATTTCTTGAGATGGTGACTGAGGGTCTTTATGTCATGATTTTTCAGAGTTAAATTAGTCATGAGCTAACTGTAATATGCACACTGTGTCTTTAGAATCTCATCAGAATAAGTTACTATCTTATTGAATTTTCTTTATATCCAGCTTATTCATTATGTTGATCCCCAAGCAGCCATCTTCTTAATAAGCTTGAGATAGATAATTAGCTATTTCATAATCTTCTATTATTAAAGAAAATCCAGATGATTCTCATCATCAAGGATGATATAATACTTGCTGTAATTCCCCTTAGTGATAATAATCAGCCCAGGCAGTGCTGTGTTTACTTGAGATGCATGATTATTAGCTAGTAAGCTACTAAGACTAATAGTATCAGTGTGAGCTAACTAACCTAGAGCTACTATTAGTGATTCCAGTACTACTAAGCTTGAGGTGGATAAATTCAGGGATGATTGGTTCCTACCATTGGAGAAAATAGAGCTAAACAATGTGAGGAATGAAGGTATTATAAAAAAACTACTGAAATATCAAGGCTAATAAAGCTAGAAAGGAGAAAAGAATGAAGGAATATTAATAGATTTAATCACAGAAGAGAATTAAACTTAGATTAAATTTACTAATTAAACTCATAAGAGTATTTTAGTATTTAAGAGGATATTCTTTTTCTATCAGAGTACTTTAAAGGAAAAAAATTTCTATTGGGTTTTTTGAAAAAAAAAGAGAAATATAAAGAAAATAGAAAAGCAAGCAGATTAATTATATTACTATTAATAGAATATATCATCTTTCTATTATAATATCACAGACTAGATGTAATTCATCTGCAAAAGAACATCAAATAAACTTTTAAAATTTAAAGAAATCAATCTGCATTAAAATTTAACTATCATTAAAGATCCTTCATACTTATAAAACAAACCATTAATAGCACTATTAAATCAAAGTTTAATAGTCAAAAAACCACCCCATGTTATGACTCATAAATAAGAAATCCCAACTCAATCCCCTGATTTGATTAATCCAACCACCCTATGCATTATTACAAATAAAAAACTGAAGCTGAAATCACTTTATTATCTTTATACTAGCACTATTCTTTAATTTCATACTTATATGCATCTAGATTTGAATGCTGAGCAGGCCACTGCCTGCTCTATTATCATTATCATTAATTATAGTTGTGATGATCTTCATTACATTTAAGGCTACAATAGATCTTTTGAATCATTTATTGGAGAATGTCTTTAACTTTAAGTTAGCTTATTTCTTGAAGGGTACTGGCATCTTACATTTACACAAGATATCCTTTAATATTTCCTCCAATAATTCTATATAGATACACAGCTTTGAGTGTAGAATAAAGTTAGCTGTAACAGCCTCAGAGCTCAGCTAACTTTTATCAATCATAATTATCAGATTACTAATTCTCTCTTTAATTACCTTCTGTATTCACTAAATATTGAGAGTAAATGCTTCAAAATCCTCAGCTAAATTCTCAGTAGAGGTAATTCAACCAGCATTGAATAATATAGCAGTATATTTTTAGACATTCTTAAAGGTCTTATTAAGCTAGTTCTAAATAAGAAAGTATGAGCATTTTACATCTAGTATTAGATATTAAATTAAACTAAAGTTTAATTTGAAATATAATTATATTTTATTGTTACTTACCTGTGAAGTGAAGGTCAACCCTGACATCTACTTTGTCAGAACCATCTTTAAGAAGCTATTACACAAGATATTAATAACTAGCTATTTAAGTCATTAATATTTAAATAGCAATCTAAAAATAGTAGCTTCAGTTCTCAATGCATCCTTCACCTGGAGATTTATAAGCTATGGATATTTATAAAGCTTGTAATTAGTAGCATATTAGATGTCTACTACTTGAACACCCCAGAGGGTAGTTAGCTTTATATTCTTCTATTTCTAGTTAGTATTTTATGATTAGTTATATGAACTTTATTTGCAGATGCACTAGCATGTTCTTCTCATTGAAAATTATCATATATCTCTTGAAGGGATACATTCTTATCTCTTTATAAAGAGTGAGAACTTATCTTCAGTGGGGATGATTAAATTTAAAGTGATACACAACAATCTCAATATAATCAGTCAGATAATCCTTCTGAGTAATCTTGTCTTTCAGCACATCAAACTATAATCTATTAGTATTGAAATGTTGAACTAAAGTTCAATGTAACTTACTTAATCCTTGAACATTAATATTAAAAAGACTTGAGCCCACTCTAAGACATAATCCTACAGACTAATTATTAAAGATACTATATACTTATACCCCTTATCATCTTTATTATTCACAATTTTGCTGATAGCATGGAACCACTGAAATGTATAATACTTCTTCATAGAGTTTATAAGAATTATCTAACTGGGCTTGACTCAAAAAATAATATAGGCCAGAATTTTCTTTAACAGTTCTAATACCTAAGTCTGATACTTACTTATTACTAGTTATATTTCAATTACTTTAATAAATCTGCATACTATCCTTAGACAGTCAAATACTATCTGATACTCTACATTTAAAAGTTTTATAAGAAATCTGAATCATTATGTAGCATAAGTTTTCCCTTTATATTTGTAAGGAGAATTCATGTGAGGCAGAATTACCCTCTCAGATCCCTACTGAAAATACTTTTCATTAATGAATAGATTATTCTTGAGGATCCTTGTAGTGAGATCATTGCTATCTAGAAAAAATAGAGAGTAGAGAATATTATTATAAGCTAGCATACTAAAAGAAACTAATTATTTAATATTTAGAGTGAGAATCTTTAGTAGTGACTCTTCAAATATCATGTAAAAATAAAGGAAGTAGTGGTGGAATATTAGCACCTAAATCTAACTTAAGTTCAATTTTGATGTTTATGAATTCTGGAGGAAATGAATTAACTCACTTCATTTATTTTTACTTCAATAATTTTATTTACTAGGCTGATGGTGAAAGTCTTGTGGCTGTAAAATATTAATATATATATAGTAAATACTTTATGTATTATCTCATTATATAGAATAGTAATTTAGTGACTACTATTCTTAATATTCACTCTAAATGTGTGGGTAATTCACTATTTAAGAGTAATTTCATTTTTAAGTAGATTTACTTATTCCTAATTACTTTTCACATCTAACATACTTATAATCTCATAAAAGCTATTATTATTATTATTAGCTCTATAGATATTATGTTTATTCACACATAAAGAGTCTAGTGCATTAGTATTATTATATAGTAAAGTGTGATCATAGATTTCAATAGCCTACTTATATGAATACTAAAAAGTACAATGATTAGTATTAAACCTAGGTTTAATTTATACTAATAGAGTAGACTCACATCTTTACTAGATAATCTCTAATTGTACTTGATCAGTACAGCACATCTATACTGCCCTGCCTTGAGGACAGGGGAAATAGAGTCAATTTTCTGGTTAATATTAAAAATCATAAGTTTATTAATATCTTAGAGACTAAAGTTCTGCAGATTTGCAACAGCACACTCATATTAAGAATTATCTTTATAGGTCTTTTCATACATTTCAAAGTAAAACTTAAAGTCTGACCATTGTAAGGTCACTTTCATGTGTGTGTTGATCTCACATCACTTGACACTCTTTATTTCAAATAATAATATAAGTTTATCTATATGATCGTCTCTGAGATTTTAATTATAAACCTTATTTAGCTATTCAATATTAAGGTTCTGAACATTCACTATAATAATACTTAGTAACATACAGTTAATGAAATACTCATATTTACTTACCTTAAATAGAACTCTATCTTCTTCTGGACCGGAAGAATTGTCATTCAGCAGGTTTATTATTATGAATATATATTAGAATTAAATATATTAGCATTACTGATGTTAATAAGTACATATATTTATATATACAATTTAAAGTGTATATATAAATTAAACTTAAGTTTAATTTAAACTTATTAAAAAGTAGTAGATGTCAAATTGAACATAGTGCAATCTAGAAGACTGTGAAATAAGAAAAAAATGAAAGTTAGAGGACTTAAATGAGTATAGTTACTAAGGAAGGAAAAAAACAGTAGGAAGGCAGATAAACTATCCTTATATAAGACTAGAATACTCAGTGTGATTCAGTTTATAATGCAGTTTACTTCAGAAACTACTATCATAATAATTGAAAAGGTAATAAGATAGATAAACACTGTCTATAAACTATTATAGTTACCTTATTATTAATATCTCTCTTACAGTATATAGAATTCAACTAATTTATTTATAGCATCTTTCTTTTTTAGTAAGTTTCATAATTGAACCTAGGTTTATTCCTATTCAACTTGGATTTATATTCAGATATTGGTTTATCTCTCTCATTGTTGCATTCTGATTGAATCATGGTGATAGATATATATATATATATCCCCAGGTAGCACTGACTATCATTTGTCACTACTAATATTCCTACCTTCTCTATATGGAGTATAATTCTTAATATAAATTGCTCTAGTACAAGGACATCTATATCTATAATGTAGCTTGTCAAATAATATTTTCATCTACCTTATATTCTTTACCTTTGATAATTGATATACTTCCATTTAATGATGATATTAATAGATGTTACTTATTATCTCTAAATCCTTCTTCCCTTATTTATATTAGTATGGAAAATACTGGATCTCATGTATAATCATTCTTTATTTATTTGAACTTAAGTTCAATTCATTGGTTGGAATTTTCCAGACTTTATTAATTGATAGAAGATCATAAATGATTAACTATTATCATTAATTATATTATTATAAAGGCTGCTTTATGAGTGTGGCTTGCATATTACACAATGAAACCTAATTCATTATGATAATCTCATATAACTTTCTTTATAAAAGGGCTTCTACATTATGATGCTTATTTGCTCAGTTCTCTTTAGTTCAAACTGAAATTTCATCTATTTACCTACTAAGGTTAAATAATAACATTATTTCCTTCTTGATCTAAAATTACTCATTCTTCATTCTTCTCTCTTCTTTACTTACAGGTAGTATCTACCTTGCACCTCTAAACCCTCTGCTGGCATGGAAACCCCAGACACCTCACTTAGTTAATATAAGTATACTGAAGAGGAGTGGTTCTACTATCAGACCTTTAATAGTATGAAAAATATAGATATAGAAGGTACTACTATATATACATCTAGTTTGATCTTACTTACTAATGTAAGAATAGAATATGACTATAATGCTAATTATAGAGCTTGTATGATTAAATAGGAGATTCTATATTGATATTACTAGTTGATAGAGCTCAACATTATACTTACCTTTACTTTATACCACTAAGTAAAATACACACAAGAACTGGAGCAAGCTATTAATGTGTATGAGTATATATTTATCTACACTAACTCTTATTATTTAATGATATTACTAATTAATGAATGATATAGAGTATTAATGCAAATAAAATATACTCTTTCTAAAGTCTTGATAGCATTTTTATACTTTAGTTTCCCACTTTTATCAGTTCTTCTATAAACTGGGTTGGATTATCAATGGCTAATATGCATTTCTACAATTTTATGAGATAAAATAAAGAATAATGAATCACAACTTCTTTAAGAATACTTTCATGGCCATGAATTGTATTCATCAGGTAGGTAAGAAGGTAGTCAAGTTCTTATAAGCTAATAATAAGATAAACCTCCTATTTTACATTAAATGCTCAGGCTAATATAATGTGAAGGTCATAATAATTATCACCTTAAATGTATAAAATAAAGTGAAGTAGTAAAAGAAGGAATAACAGCTGATTTAGTTAGTATCTTCAGTTATAACTTACATTTCAATCTTGAATGAGTCTTTAGATGAAGAGTTTCAAGAATCAGGCAATCTATCAGATGATAAGTTATAGCACCCTTCAAAAATATATGATTAAAATGAATATAGATAAGGCTATTTCTTATTTAGAGCTAAGAATAAATATATTAAAAAGATTAAGAATAAGAGGATAGCCATATATTATAAGTTAATATTTAATGTTCTAGGTTCAGTCTTTTCTTAGTAGTTGTAACTGATGTCTTTATTAGTTTGAATCTAAATTGAATTCATTGATTAGAATCTTTAGTAATTATTATAATTTATAGAAGTTAATTCTTCCTCATCTACTTCATAAAGCAGATAAAGTAACACCCTGCAATGTAACTTAAAGGGTGAGGTCTGAGTATAATAAATAAATAGTATGATAAAGTCTACTTTTTAGTTGTAACTTGTATATCTCACAATAAACCTCAGTTCATTATGATGATCTTATATAATTCAACCTCTAAATATAATACTACATTATGATGCTTGTTTACTCAGCCTTTCTCCATTTAAATTGAAATCTCAGTAAGTATTTAGCTACTATAGTTAAATAACAACAATCTTTTCTTAACATCTCAGAACATTAATGTCTCTTAAGTCTATCTCCTAATACTATCTCTAAACTCTGTTTTTCAAGCCTATCTTTCAATTCCATCTTCTGACTCTGTCCATCACTACAGACATGAAGTCCTCCCCTTATCCTGCAATTATTACTACTAACAGAGAAAGCTCCCTTCATCCTATGACTATTACTATTAATAGGGAAAGCTCCTCCTATCCTGCAATTATTATTACTAATAAGGGAAACCTACTCCATTCATCATCTTAGTGCAGAGATTACACTACTGATGAGGACTGATTCTATCATTAACTCTTCAATTTCATGTAAAAGGCAGATATTAAAGGTACTACTTCATATACTTATTATATTATATTACTTGCTAATGAGAGTATAGAATATGGCTGTGATCTCAATTGCAAGTAGAGTGTAGATAAGGCTGAGTAATTCCAAGTTAAAGACTTAACTCAGACTTGAAATTATTTGTCTTGATTTGCCCTAAACATCTACCATTATGACTTGGCTTAACTCACACTGTGTATTTCTTCAACTTGAGTAATCTCTGAATTACTCAGAGAATCAGGACCTTTAGGTAAATTTCCTAATTAGATTAGCCTGAACAGTTATATGATATTTATGATCTAAATATATGCTGCACATTTTTTTAACACATTACTTTTATATATTGAAAAAGTAAATAACTGCAAACTAAAAACTAAAAACTACATTTTATAACCTAGTGTCTATATAAATATAATGAAGTAGATCATCTTAACTAACTCTCCTTTCCATATTGATATATATTATTATTTATAGATAATAATATTAATTATTATTCTTCTTGTTTAGTATAATATCTGATGCCCTTTTCTTTTGTATGTTCTATAATCACTAGCTACCTTATTTTTTTGTAGTCTCTACTTTACACCTCTCAGCTACTTCTCTTCATAATTCTTTTCCTAAGGAATTCAGGTCACTAAATACTTGAGATCCTCTTTCACACACAGGCTGGCTTAAACTGAGTGAACTTTGAGAGGTTAATGTATCATCATATAGATACTGGGGTGCTAATGTATTACTAGAGAAATATCAGGAGGTTAATACATCATTAGGAAGTATGAAAGTCATTAGATATCTAATTACTATAGGTTACTGTAATGGGTGTGCTCTGATAAGTAGATCATGTGAGCTATATACTAGAATCAAGATTGTAATCATTAGAGAAAGGAAGGAAAAAGGAAAAGGAATTATGAGATTGTGCAATATAAATAGAAGGAAATTATGTGAGGTTGGAGTGAATAAACATTCATATAAAGGCCCAGTTGGAGGTGTCTGATTGGGCAGTTAGAGATTGAGTAAAGTTTGGGCAAGCTATAGATATAAGGTATAAGGGTGTAGCTCTTCACATTATCCTCCTCTATTTAGTTTTAGAGAGTAGGTGGGAGGGTTCAGAAAATTGGGTGCAGCACAATGCAGGTAGAGTCTCATTGAGTGGGTATAGTTCTTTATAATGGGCAAGTATGATGGTGTTCTGTAGGATAGAGATTGATTCTCATAAAGGGGCCTCATATCTGAGTCACTTCATTAGGTACTAGAATTCTTATCTGTAGTAGTAGTAGTTGAAGATGACTTCAATCTCATATTCTACCTCATTATCTTTCCTGATGATGCCAGGTAGATGCTAGTTGGTGATCTCTTGCAAGAGGAATGGGTTGATAGAGGCTTTATAAAGTAGGTTTGTGTGAAATATATTATAAATCCTAGGTGGCATGTCAAGGTAGTAGTTATAACTTCTCAGGACTTCAATGATAGTATACTTAGCATATTGATAGTTAAGCATGTAAGATGAGTGATCAGTCATAATGTTTTAAAGGTCTAGCTAGACCTTATTATCTATCTTGTAGCATTCAGTGGGATTTCAGTAGGCATTCATGCAATTCTATTGATTTTACTGAGCACTGGCCATGAAGGATTCAGCCCACTTGTGAGCTTATTAGAGTTTCAAGATGATGGTGTCTGTGATTTGGATTGAACTGTAAGATAAAGTGGAAGGTTTGAGTAATTCAGTGAGATTAAGAACTTTAAGGTTGTAATCATATGAGAGGAAAAACAGGCTGACATTAGTGCTGATAGTATTACAGTCATTGATTATAAATTTAGTGTGTAAAAGAAGTTCATTTCAGTTGTTCTGAGTATATGAATAGAACTTTTAGAGGTAGTTCTTAATTATCTGAATTATATATTCAGTGCTGCTGTTAGTTTTGGGGTAGTAGGTAGTCAAAAGGTGTTAAGAGATCTTAAGGAGCTAGTAGATTTAGATTCAGATAGCTCTGATGAACTGGGTTCTATAATCTAAGATAATTATATGAGGTAAATCATATTGGTAATAAAATAGACTTTAGAGGAAGATTTTAACTACTGCAGGTGCATCCATCTTCACACAGGGTTTAAGAATAACATCTTTACTGAGGTAATTAATAATGATAAGAATATTCTTATAGTTATTACTTATAGAGAGGTTTACTGCAAAATTGATGGTAATATTGTATCAGATATATTTAGAGATTGGAAGAGATTTAAGTAGACCTTAATGATAGTTTCATCAGATAATGATGGATTAACAAACATTGTAGTTCTAAATGAACTATTAAATGCTCTGAGACATATCAGACTAGTAGAAATCTTGGAATAAAATTTGGTAGAGTACTTTGTGATCTAAATAGCCAGTCATTAGAGAATTGTGAGTTTCTTGTATGATTCAAATGCATAATAGTTCTAAATCAAGAACTCACTACCTCTTCTGAAAGTATAGTTAGAAGTTAGGATCTACAAAGCATTTAGCAATGTCAACACAGACTTGAAGTTCAGATAGAAAATAGTAAGCTTTATCTCAGATGATCTGAATCATCATCTGAAGGCATTCATTAAAGGTAGTAGTAGTGTCCCAGAGTCCCTAGAGTGAGAATAAGGTAGTTATAATTAGTAGAGTAATAAGTGAGATATATATTACTCTATGTGATGTTACTTCAGATTCTTTAAGGATCTATGGATCTAGTAGTCTCTATTTGTGGTTTACCCAGTGGGTGTTGGAGTCTTTAAAAGACATATTCTATTCATATTAGAAGAGGGTGTTAGCCATGAAGTTCTCTGTGCTAGAGTAATAATAAATTATAAAATGAAAGTAGCTGAGAAATTTAGCCTAGTACATCTAGCATTCAGAGAGTTTATAGATTGTTGTGAAATATTAGAGGTTCTTATGATCTATGACAATTTCAAAGTCTTTCATACTGTGAAGTTTGGAGTCTCATTCCTCTAAATATTAGATGATGGTGAGGAGTTCCTTGTCATAAATCTTATAATTAGTTTTAACAGGGCTGAGCTTCTTAGATATGAATGTGCAGGATTGCAGGATGCCTTTATTATCTCATTGTATGAGAGTATTGCCTGTGATGTAATTAGAAGAGTCTGTTTCAACTACTATTAGGTGGTTAAGATCAAATATGATGAGCATTGGAGTGAAGACAAACATCTATTTAAGGTGCATGAATGCCTTGTTTGCTTCCTTAGACCATTGAAACTGCTGATCTTTGTGTGTGAGATCAGTTAGTAGTTGAATGATGTCAGAGAAATCTTAAATGAAATATTAATAGAAATTTGTAAATTTTAGGAAGCCTTACATATTTTTTACAATTATAGGGGCCTCCTATTTAAGAATAGTAATGATCTTCTTAGGGTCCATATGGACTTTCTTCCTCATCTTTATGATGAAGCTGAGGTAGATCATCTCTTGAACTTTAAAGGTAGATTTGTTGATGTCAATCAGAAGATCATATTTGTAGAGGTAGATGAGGATTTTTTAGATGTGCTCTTAATATTACTTATAGGATCTATCAGTGAAGATAAGAATGTCATTGAGGTAGGTAGAAGCAAATTCATCTAAATAGTCTCATAAGGCCTAGTTGATGTATTTCTGAAAGATGCTTAGGGCATTTATAAGGCTAAAGAGGATAACTATCCATTTAAATAAATTATATCTCATATGAAAGATAGTTAGCTATTTATCTCCTTCTGCAATTTAGATCTTATAGAATGCAGAAATAACATCTAGCTTTATAAACTACTTAGCTCAGCTAATCCATTTGAGAGTCTCATTGATTAATAGTAGTGGGTAATAATCTTTTCAGATGAGATAGTTAAGACCTTAATAGTTAACATAGAACTAGAGGCTTCTACCTAGCTTTTTCATGAAGAGCATGGGTGTGTCTGTGGGCAAATTACTAACTCAGATGAAACTCTTATCTAGAAGGTTATTAAGGGTCTTATAGAGCACAAACAGTTTATTATGTGACATGTTGTATAGTGGTCTTCAGGGTAGCTGAGGGTCTTTATCATCTATCTTCTTAAGTTTGATATGATAGTCATGCACACTGTAGAATGATAGAAGCTTCTTAGTGGCCTTATAATCAAAAACATCAAGGAATTTATAGTATTATTGTGAAGGGCTACACCCTTATACCCTATATCCATAGCTTGCCTGAACTTCACCCAATCTCTGACCACCTAATCAGACACCTCCAACCAGGCCTTCACATGAACATTTATCTGCTCCAACCTCACATAAATCTCTTCTCTTATATTACACAATCTCACAATTTCTTTTCCTTTTTCCTTTCTTTCTCTAGCAATTACAATCTTGATTCTAGTGTATAGCTCACACAATCTGCTTATCAGAGTGCACCCATTACATTTTGTAATTACTCACTTGATCTCTTCTTAGAGATCCTCATTATATTTACCCTCCAAACATGATTTGCACATATAGCAGATTCTTCCAAACATGACCCACACATACAGCAAACTCTTCTAAAATCCAAAATACAACTTGCCCAGCTCAGCTCCACTAGACAACATGTCAGTGAAAGGCCCTAAAGCCCTGACAGTTCATATCAATATCTCATGAGATTTTCCTCCAAACTTTCCAAATCCTCCAAACTTCCTGAATTCTCCAAACTCTTCAAATTCAAATAATCTTTCAAATCCATCATGAACATGAATCCTCCACATAAAGATAGCATCCCTTCTCAGGGCTCTAACACTGAATTCTGAAACTTCATTCAGTAGCTCACAAACAAGATCAACCTCATTGTCAAATAAAATCACATACCCACATCAACTTCAGTTCCTGCTCCAACCCCTGCTCACCTGATCACTCCTTTCAATGACTTCCCAAAATGCCCAAAGGAGAGGCTCACTACCCTCAAGAAATTCACAGGCAAATAAGTCTTCAAATACCCTGCCTAGCACCTCAGTGTGGAGGCTAAAATCACTTTGGACAGCCTTACAATCAGATCTCTCACTGACCAGGCCTGATACATCTACACCCAACTCTCTGGTACCACCATCACTCAATTCCACCCTTAGATGAAGGCCAATGCCAAGCTCATTCCTATGACCCCTAATATCATCCTCAATCAGCTCAACATCCTTTTCTCTGACCCTTCAGTGGCTCAGAAGGCCCTGACCTGGCTGCACAGTGTTCACCAGAAGACCAATTTACTCACTACCTTTCTTCTGAGATTCAATCAGAAGATCCTAGAAGCCAGCAGCTAGTTGTGGGATGACACTGTCAAGAAAGCCCTACTCAAAAAGGCCATTAAGTTTGAGCTCCTGCAGCAGACCATCACCTCCATCAAACCTCCCACATACCTTGAATATTGCATGAAGCTCTGCAGTATAGAGAACAACCTGTTCAAGGTCAAGGCCATTCAGGGCTGAATCTATGGTAACATTCCTATTACCTCTGGAGCAGCCTTTCTCAGAGCAACTCAGCCCCATGATCTGAACACCATGAACTGGGAGCTAATAGCTCACATGAATGATTTCTGCATCTCTAATATGATTACCATCACTGTCACTGACCACTGCACCTAAGGTGTTTGCATTAACTATGACAAATCTGGGCACAGAGCTGCCAACTGCTACAGCACTCATGTTCCCCCAAAACTACCTATATGATCTGCAAATGTGCAGACTAAGTCCAAAGAAGAGGAGAACTTTAAAGATGCCAAATCAGACTTGGGAAAAGACTAGCTTCTACATGAAATTGTGAGTGGAAGCTCCCAGAGTTAGATAGGAAGATCTTTGAGAAGAAAATGATAGTTTCAGTAATTCTTGTACCTACCATAGTTAATCATTCTTTTAATATGAATGTTATGGTAGACAGTGGCTGCTGTTACTACATAATAATTCACTCTTGCATGGTCAATCATTATAATCTTCTGTATATCCTGATCATCCTCCAAAAGATTGAAGGCATCAGCAGTGACACTGGCAGCTTCATATGAAATATGATGAAGCTTGATGTTGATGTCAGTAGATTCCTCCAAGAGAATGCTTATACATATAAAATCAAGAATCTCCTATATGACTTCATGTTAGGCTTATCTTAATTATCTGAACATCAAGCTCTCATCAATGCATACAACCAGTGCATTATGTTCCCTGGAGACATCCATGTGTCCAAAAAGGATGTCCACAAGACTGCCAACCTTCACCAGATCTCTGCTAATACCTTTGAACTCCTCTAACATCATAATTGGAAGCTCAAGTTCTAATCCCCTGTTGAAATCTTCATCATCAATATATCTGACATAGAGAAAGCTCTCTCCTGACTCTTCAAAAAGCTAAAGACTGACTCTGTGACAGTCCTTCCCCCACACTACCATGAATTCCTTAATGTTTTTGATCATAAAGCCACCAAGAAGCTCTCATCATTCTGCAGTGTGCACAACCATCACATCAAGCTCAAAAAGATAGACAGCAAAGATTCCCAGCTACCCTGGGGACCCCTGTACAATATGTCACACAATGAACTGCTCATGCTCTGCAAGACCCTCAATGACCTTCTTGACAAAGATTTCATTCAAGTTAGCAATTCACCCACTGGTGTGCCCATTTTTTTCACCAAGAAGTCTGGTGGAGACCTCCAATTCTGTGTAGATTACCACAGCCTCAATCAACTCATAAGAAAAGACCATTATCCACTATCATTAATCAACAAGACTCTCAAACAAATCAGACAAGCCAAGTGGTTTATAAAGCTTGATGTCATCTCCATATTTTATAAGATCCAAATCACAGAAGGAGATGAATGGCTAACCACCTTTCACACAAGATATGGTCTGTTTGAATGGACAGTCACCCCCTTTAGTCTCACAAACATTCTGAGCACCTTCCAGAAGTACATCAACTAGGCCCTATAAGACTATTTAGATGAATTCATCTCCACCTACCTCAACAACATTCTCATCTTCACTGATGGATCCCATAAATAGCACTAAAAGTATGTCTAAAAAGTCCTCACTCATCTCCACAAACACAGTCTCCCAATTGATATTGACAAATCCACCTTCAAAGTCCAAGAGATGACCTACCTCAGCTTCATCATAGAGGTGGGGAAGAGAGTCTGTATGGACCCCAAGAAGATCACCACTATCCTTAAATGGGAAGTCCCTATAATCATAAAAGGCATGCAAGGCTTCTTAGAATTCATAAATTTCTACTGATGCTTCATTTGAGACTTCTCCAACATCATTCAACCACTGACTAATCTCATGTGCAAAGATCAACAGTTCTAGTAGTCTAAAGAAGCAGACAAGGCATTCACATGCCTTAAGAAGATGTTTATCTTCACCTCAATACTCATTGCATTCAACCCTGACCACCCAACAGTGGTTGAAACAGACTCCTCCAGTTACATCACAGGTGACACTCTCATGCAATGGGATGATGAAGGTATCCTGCAACCCTGTGCATTCATGTTTAAGAAGCTCAGCCCCATCAAAGCCAACTATGAGATCTATGATAAGGAACTCCTCACCATCATTCAATATCTAGAAGAATGGGACTCTGAACTCCACAGCATGAAAAACTTTGAGATCATCACAGATCATAAGAACCTCTAATACTTCATCACAATTCATAAACTCTCCAAACATCAGATGTACTGGGCCAAATTTCTCAGCCATTTTCATTTTATAATCTACTATTACCCCAGCATAGAGAACTCCATGGCCAACACCCTCTCCCAACATGAATAAGATATGCCTTCTGAAGACTCCAACACCTACTGGGTAAACCACAAATAGAGGTTATTAGACCTACAGATTCTTAGAGACTCTGAAGTAACACTGCATGAAGTAATACACATCTCACCTGTCACTATGCTAATCACAACCACCCAAGTGAACCCCATGGAAGACTCCCCCAGATTGTCTCCACTCCTACTCTAGGAACTCTGGGACACTACTGCTGCCTCCAACAAGCACCTTCAGATGATGATTCAGATTGTACAAGATAAAGCTCATCACTTCCCACCTAAACTCCAGACCCACATTAACATAGCTAAATGCTCTGTGGATACCAACACCCAACTATACTTCTAGAGGAGGTGGTGGGTTCCTGATTCAGAACCATTATGCACCCAAATCATGCAAGAAACTCATGATTCTCTGATGACTAGCTACCCAAGCTGCAAAGTACTCTACCAAATTTTGTCTCAAGATTTCTACTGGCCTGACATGTCTCAGAGCATTTAACAGTTCACCTGGAACTACAACATCTGCCAATCCATCATCACCTGGTGGGACCACCATCAAGGTCTACTCAAATTTCTTCCAATCTCTGAATGTGTCTGGCACAATATCACCATTGATTTCACAATAGACCTCCTTATGAGCAACAGCTGCAAGAATATTCTCATCATCATTAACCACCTCAGTAAGGGTGTTATCCTTGAACCCTGTGTGAAGATGAACACACCCACAGTAGCTAAAGCCTTCCTTTAAAGTTCATTTTATTACCTTTATGATCTATCCTGTATAATCATCTCAGACTGTGAAACTCAGTTCATCAGAGCTGTCTGGAGCTAAATCTATCAGCTCCTCAAGATCTTTCAGCACCTCTCAACTGCCTATCACCCTGAAACTGACAGCAGCACTGAATGCATAATCTAGACAACTAAGAACTACCTCTGAAAGTTCTATTCATACACCTAGAATGACTGGAATGAACTCCTCCTACATGCTAAACTCACAATTAATAGCTGTAACATCATCAGCACCAGTGTTAGCTTATTTTTCCTCTCACACAGTTACAATCTTAAAGTCCTTAATCTCACTAAATTGTCTAAACCTTCCACTTCACCCTGCAGCTCAATTCAAATCACAGACACCATCATCTCAAAACTCTAGCAAGCCTGTGAGTGGGCTGAATCCTCCATGGCCAGTGCCCAGCAGGATCAACAGGACTGCATGAATGCCCACTAAAATTCCATTAAATACCACAAGGTGGATGATAAGGTCTAGCTAGACCTCTAAAACATCACAACTAATCACCCATCTTGCACACTTAACTATCAATATGCCAAGTACATCATCATTGAAGTCCTAGAAAGTCACAACTACTGTCTCAACACACTATCCAGAATCTACAATGTGTTTCACACAAATCTGCTCTGCAAGGCCTCTACTAACCCATTTTCCTTACAGGAGATCACTGACTGGCATCTGCCTGGCATCATCAGGGAAGATAATGAGGTAGAATACAAGATTGAAGCCATCCTCAATCACCACTGCCACAGATGAGGATTCCAGTACCTGATGAGGTGGCTCAGATATGAAGTCCCTTCATGGGAACTAACCTCTACCCTGCAAGACACTACTATATTCACCTAATATGAAGAGCTGCACCTACCCAACAAGACTCCACCTGCACTGCACCACATTCAATTCTCTGAACCCTCCCACCCACCCTCTGAATCTGAATAGGGGGGGATAATGTGAAGGGCTACACTCTTATACTCTATATCCATAGCTTACCTGAACTTTACCTGATCTCCAACTGCCTGATCAGATGCCTCCAACCAGGCCTTCACATAAATGTTTATCTGCTCTGACCTTATATAAATCTCTTCTCTTATATCACACAATCTTGCAATTCCTTTTCCTTTTTCCTTTCTTTCTCTAGTGATTACAATCTTGATTCTAGTGTATAGCTCACATGATCCACTTATCAGAGTGTGCCCATTATAATTATAGAGAAAGGATTGTTATAGAGTCAGTCTTTAGCTTCTTAGAGAGTCATAAGAGGGCCTTCTCTATGTTAGCCATGCTGGTAGTGAAGATTTCAATGAGAGATTAAGACTTAAATTTCCAATTATAGCTTCAGAGGAGGTTATAGGCATTAGTGAAGATTTGATGAAGATCAGTGGTTTTATGAACATCTTTTTTAGAGATATAGATGCCTTCAGAGAATATAATGTATTAATTATGAGTATCAATAAGAGCTTGATGTTCAGATAGTTATGATAGGCCTAGTATGAAGTTATATGAGAGATTCTCAATCTCATATGTATAGGTATTTTCTTGGAGAAATCTGCCAACATCAATATTGAGCTTCACCATATTTTATATAAAGCTGCTTGTATCACCATTGACACCTTCAATCTTTCAAAGGTTAATTGGGATATACAGGAGATTATGATGATTAACCATGTGAGGATGAATCATTAAATAATAATAGTAATCACTGTTCATTATAGCATTCATATTAAAAGAATAATTAATTATGGTAGGTATAAGGATCATCAGAACAGTTATTTTCTTCTTAAAGGTCTTCCTATCTAACTCTGGGAGCTTCCACTCATAATTTTACATAAAAGCTAGTCTTTTCTCAAGTCTGACTTGGTATCTTTAAAGTCTTCCTCCTCTTTAGGCTTGATTTATATATTTACAGACTATATGAGTAGTTTCAGGGGAATATGAGTTCCATGGCAGTTGATAGCTCTGTGCCCAGGTTTATCACAATTGATGTAGACATCTTAGGTACAGTGGTTAATAATAATGGCAGTAGTCATATTTGAGATATAAAATGCATTCATGTGAGTGGGCCCTGTAGGTATCCAGTTCATAGTGTTTAGATCCTTTGGCAGAGAGGTCTTGAAGAAGGTCTTCCTGGAGGTGATAGGGGTACTATCATGGATTTAGCCCTAAATGGCCTTAATCTCAGATAGATTATTCTCTATACTGTGGAGCTTCATATAATATTTAAGGTATATAGGGGGTTTAATGAAGGCAATAATCTGCTGCAGAAGTTTAAACTTAATAGCTTTTTTGAGTAGGATCTTCTTGACAGTGTTATCTCATAGCTGGCTGCTGACTTTCAAGATCTTCTGATTGAATCTCAGAAGAAAGATGGAGAGTAGATCAGTTTTCTAGTAAATATTATGCAGCTAGGTCAGGGCCTTCTGGGCTACTAAAAGGTTGGAGAAAAGAATGTTAAGCTAGTTGAGAATGATATTAAGAATTATAAGAATAAGTTTGGTATTAGCCTTCATCTAAGGGTGGAATTAGGTAATGACAGTGCCAGAGAGTTAGATATAGATGTATCAGGTCTGATTAGTAGGAGATCTAATTGTAAGGCTGTTTAAAGTGATTTTAGCCTCTACACTGAGACATCAGGTAGGGTATTTGGAGACTTATTTGCCTGTGAATTTCTTAAGGGTGGTAAGCCTTTCTTTTGGGCATCTTGGGAAGTCCTTAAAAGGAGTGGTTGGGTAAGCAGGAGTCAGAACAGAAGCTAAAGTTGATATAGATATATAATTTTATTTGATGATGAGATTAATTTTATTTATGAGCTATTAGATAAAGTTTCAGAATTTAGCATCAGAGCTCTGAGAAGGGATGCTATCTTCATGTGGAGGGTTCATATTTATAATGGATTTAAAAGATTATTTGGATTTGAAGAGTTTGAAGGATTTAGGAAGTTTGGAGGATTCAGAAAGTTTGAAGGAAAATCTCATGAGATATTAATATAAACTGTCAGGGCTTTAAGGTCTTTCACTGACATGTTATCTGGTAGAGCTAAGCTGGATGAGTTGTATTTTGAATTTTAGAAGAGTTTACTATATGCATGGGTTGTATTTAAAAGAATCTACTATACATATAAATTACATTTAGAGGGTGAATATAATGAGGATCTCTAAGAAGAGATCAAGTGAGTAATTACAAAATGTAATAGGTGTGCTCTGATAAGTAGATTGTGTGAGTTATATACTAGAATCAAGATTGTAATTACTAGAGAAAGGAAGGAAAAAGGAAAAGGAATCATAAGATTATATGATATAAATAAAAGGGAATTATGTGAGGTTGAAGTAGATAAACATTTATATAAAAATCTGGTTGAAGGTGTCTGATTAGGCAGTTGGAGATCAGGTGAAGTTTGGGTGAGCTATAGATATAGAGTATAAGGGTGTAGCCCTTCACAGTTACCTTAATAAGGAACTACTAGGCTAGCTGCTGGGACTAGGAATTTTCATGTTAGTTTAATTTGGTTTTAGTTCTATTTAGTGCCAAAAGGTAGTATAAAACATGACTTTAAAGCTTTAAAACATGAAAAATGACTAACTCTATATAATCTAAAATAGGACTAAAAGTAACTAGACTTTTTTAGTCCCATTTTAGTCCTATTTAGTCCCATTTCTTGGCAAAAAACTACTATTTTTAGTATATTTTTAGTATATTTTTACTATATTTTTAAAAATTTACTAGGATCAGATCAATTTGAAATATTTTTAATTTTAAAAAGTCATTTA